>OY757017.1:53460648-53716104 GCA_963580285.1 Lucinisca nassula
TGAGAAAAGATGGATGTGCGTGAAAAGGGTTGAAAAGGTACTAGTCCGAGAAAGAAGAAGGTAGACTGGCGTGAAAGAAAAAAGATAAGGCACCAATCCGTGAAAAAAGAGGACAGGCGTGAAAAAAGTAGACATAAAGAAATACAAAGAAAAGGAATGAAACAAGAAGATGTGCGTGAAAAGGGTTGAAAAGGTGCCAGTCCGTGAAAGAAGAAGATGTGCATGAAAAGGATAATCACGAAGAAAAAATGTTCAAGCAACAATCCGTGAAAAAAGTGGGCATCCGTGAAAAAAGTGGACATGCGTGAAAAAAGTGGTCATAAAGAAATACAAAGGAAAGGTATGAAAAAAGAAGATGTGCGTGAAAAGGGTTGAAAAGGTACCAGTCTGTGAAAGTAGAAGATGTGCGTGAAAAGGATAATCACGAAGAAAAATGTACACTGACGTGAAAGAAAAACAGATAAGCAACAATCCTTGAAAAAAGTGGACATGCTTGAAAAAAGTGGACATAACGAAATGCAAAATAAAGGAATTAAAAAAGAAGGATGTGCGTGAAAAGTGTTGAAAAGGTAATAGCCCAAGAACGAAGTAGATGTGCGTGAAAAGTAAATCCCGAAGATAAATGTACACTGACGTGAAAGAAAGATAGATAAGGCACCAATCCGTGAAAAAGTGGACATTCGTGAAAAACGTGGACATGAAGATACAAAATTCAGGAATGAAAAAAGATGGATGTGCGTGAAAAGGGTGGAAAAGATACCAGTCCGAGAAACTTTAAGAAGAAGATGTGCGTGAAAAGGATAATCCTGAAGATAAATGTACACTGACGTGAAAGAAAAATAGATAAGGCAATGAAAATAATTGACATCTGTGAAAAAAGTGGACATAAAGAAATTCAAAATAAAGGAATGAAAAAAGAAGATATGCGTGAAAAGGGTGGAAAAGGTACCAGTCCGTGATGGCAGATGTGCGTGAAACGGATAATCCTGAAGATAAATGCACACTGACGTGAAAGAAAAATAGAGGCAACAGTCCGTGAAAATAATGGACATCTGTGAAAAAAGTGGACATAAAGAAATTCAAAATAAAGGAATGAAAAAAGAAGATGTGCGTGAAAAGGGTGGAAAAGGTACCAGTCCGTGAAAGCAGATGTGCGTGAAAAGGATAATCACGAAGAAAAATGTACACTGACGTGAAAGAAAAACAGATAAGGCAACAATCCGTGAAAAAGTGGCCATGCGTGAAAATAGTGGACATTAAGAAATACAAAATAAAGGAATGAAAAAGATGGATGTGCCTGAAAAGGGTTGAAAATGTACCAGACGAGAAAGAAGAAGATAGACTGGCGTGAAAGAAAAATAGATAAGGCACCAATCCGTGAAAAAGAGGACAGGCGTGAAAAAAGTAGACATAAAGAAATACAAAGAAAAGGAATGAAACAAGAAGATGTGCGTGAAAAGGGTTGAAAAGGTGCCAGTCCGTGAAAGAAGATGTGCGTGAAAATGATAGTCACGAAGATAAATGTACACTGACGTGAAAGAAAAATAGATAAGGCAACAATCCGTGAATAAAGTGGACATAAAGAAATACAAAGAAAAGGAATGAAAAAAGAAGATGTGCGTAAAAAAGGTTGAAAGGGAACCATTCCGAGAAAGAAGAAGTTGTGCGTGAAAAGGATAATCACGAAGAAAAATGTTCAAGCAACAATCCGTGAAAAAAGTGAACATCCGTGAAAAAAGTGGACATGCGTGAAAAAAGTGGACATAAAGAAATACAAAGGAAAGGAATGAAAAAAGAAGATGTGCGTGAAAGGGTTGAAAAGGTACCAGTCTGTGAAAGTAGAAGATGTGCGTGAAAAGGATAATCACGATGAAAAATGTACACTGACGCGAAAGAAAAACAGATAAGCAACAATCCGTGAAAAAAGTGGACATGCGTGAAAAATGTGGACATAAAGAAATGCAAAATAAAGGAATTATAAAAGAAGGATGTGAGTGAGAAATGTTGAAAAGGTAATAGCGCAAGAACGAAGAAGATGTGCGTGAAAAGGATAATCCCGAAGATAAATGTACACTGACGTGAAAGAAAAATAGATAAGGCACCAATCCGTGAAAAAGTGGACATCCGTGAAAAAAGTGGACATAAATTCAGGAGTGAAAAAAAAATGGATGTGCGTGAAAAGGGTGGAAGAGGTACCAGTCCGAGAAACTTTAAGAAGAAGATGTGCGTGAAACGGATAATCCTGAAGATAAATGCACACTGACGTGAAAGAAAAATAGAGGCAACAGTCCGTGAAAATAATGGACATCTGTGAAAAAAGTGGACATAAAGAAATTCAAAATAAAGGAATGAAAAAAGAAGATGTGCGTGAAAAGGGTGGAAAAGGTACCAGTCCGTGAAAGCAGATGTGCGTGAAAAGGATAATCACGAAGAAAAATGTACACTGACGTGAAAGAAAAACAGATAAGGCAACAATCCGTGAAAAAGTGGCCATGCGTGAAAATAGTGGACATTAAGAAATACAAAATAAAGGAATGAAAAAAGATGGATGTGCGTGAAAAGGGTTGAAAATGTACCAGACGAGAAAGAAGAAGATAGACTGGCGTGAAAGAAAAATAGATAAGGCACCAATCCGTGAAAAAGAGGACAGGCGTGAAAAAAGTAGACATAAAGAAATACAAAGAAAAGGAATGAAACAAGAAGATGTGCGTGAAAAGGGTTGAAAAGGTGCCGGTCCGTGAAAGAAGAAGACGTGCGAGAAAATGATAGTCACGAAGATAAATGTACACTGACGTGAAAGAAAAATAGATAAGGCAACAATCCGTGAATAAAGTGGACATAAAGAAATACAAAGAAAAGGAATGAAAAAAGAAGATGTGCGTAAAAAGGGTTGAAAGGGAACCATTCCGAGAAAGAAGAAGTTGTGCGTGAAAAGGATAATCACGAAGAAAAATGTTCAAGCAACAATCCGTGAAAAAAGTGAACATCCGTAAAAAAAGGGGACATGCGTGAAAAAAGTGGACATAAAGAAATACAAAGGAAAGGAATGAAAAAAGAAGATGTGCGTGAAAGGGTTGAAAAGGTACCAGTCTGTGAAAGTAGAAGATGTGCGTGAAAAGGATAATCACGATGAAAAATGTACACTGACGCGAAAGAAAAACAGATAAGCAACAATCCGTGAAAAAAGTGGACATGCGTGAAAAATGTGGACATAAAGAAATGCAAAATAAAGGAATTATAAAAGAAGGATGTGCGTGAGAAGTGTTGAAAAGGTAATAGCGCAAGAACGAAGAAGATGTGCGTGAAAAGGATAATCCCGAAGATAAATGTACACTGACGTGAAAGAAAAATAGATAAGGCACCAATCCGTGAAAAAGTGGACATCCGTGAAAAAAGTGGACATAAAGAAATACAAAATTCAGGAGTGAAAAACGACGGATGTGCGTGAAAAGGGTGGAAAAGGTACCAGTCCGAGAAACTTTAAGAAGAAGATGTGCGTGAAAAGGATAATCCTGAAGATAAATGCACACTGACGTGAAAGAAAAATAGATAAGGCAACAATCCGTGAAAATAATGGACATCTGTGAAAAAAGTGGACATAAAGAAATTCAAAATAAAGGAATGAAAAAAGAAGATGTGCGTGAAAAGGGTGGAAAAGGTACCAGTCCGTGAAAGCAGAAGATGTGCGTGAAAAGGATAATCACGAAGAAAAATGTACACTGACGTGAGAGAAAACAGATAAGGCAACACACCGTGAAAAAGGTGGATATGCGTGAAAATAGTGGACATTAAGAAATACAAAATAGAGGAATGTAAAAGATGGATGTGCATGAAAAGGGTTGAAAAGGTACCAGTCGAGAAAGAAGAAGGTAGACTGGCGTGAAAGAAAAATAGATAAGGCACCAATCCGTGAAAAAAGAGGACAGGCCAGAAAAAAGTAGACATAAAGAAATACAAAGAAAAGAAATGAAAAAAGAAGATGTGCGTGAAAAGGGTTGAAAAGGTGCCAGTCCGTGAAAGAAGAATATGTGCGTGAAAAGGATAGTCACGAAGATAAATGTACACTGACATGAAAGAAAAATAGATACAGCAACAATCCGTGAATAAAGTGTACATAAAGAAATACATAGAAAATGAAAGAAAAAAGAAGATGTGCGTCAAAAGGGTTGAAAAGGAACCAGTCCGAGAAAGAAGATGTGCGTGGAAAGGATAATCACGAAGAAAAATGTTCAAGCAACAATCCGTGAAAAAAGTGGGCATCCGTGAAAAAAGTGGACATGCGTGAAAAAGTGGACATAAAGAAATACAAAGGAAAGGAATGAAACGATAAGATGTGCGTGAAAAAGGGTTGAAAAGGTACCAGTCTGTGAAAGTAAAAGATGTGCGTGAAAAGGAAAATCACGAAGAAAAATGTACACTGACGTGAAAGAAAAACAGATAAGCTCTAATCCGAGAAAAAAGTGGACATACGTGAAAAAAGTGGACATAAAGAAATGCAAAATAAAGGAATTAAAAAAGAAGGATGTGCGTGAAAATTGTTGAAAAGGTAACAGCTTAAGAACGAAGAAGATGTGCGTGAAAAGGTTAATCCCGAAGATAAATGTACACTGACGTGAAAGAAAAATATATAAGGCACCAATCCGTGAAAAAGTGGACATCTGTGAAAAAAGTGGACATAAAGTAATGCAAAACAAAGGAATGAAAAAAGATGAATGTGCGTGAAAAAGGTTGAAAAGGTACCTGTCCGAGAAAGACGGAGATGCGCGTGAAAAAGATAAACCCGAAGAAAAATGAAGACTGACATGACAGGAAAAAAAGATAAGACCCAAATCCGTTAAAAAAGTAGACATCCGTGAAAAAAGTGAACATGGCGCAATACAAAGGAAAGGAATCATAAAAGAAAATGTGCGTGAAAAGGGTGGAAAAAGGAAGAAAAATGTACACTGACGTGAAAGAAAAACAGATAAGGCAACAATCAGTGAAAAAAGTGGACATGCGTGAAAAAAGTAGACATAAAGAAATACAAAATAAAGGAATGAGAAAAGATGGGTGTGCGTGAAAAGGGTTGAAAAGGTACCAGTCCGAGAAAGAAGAAGGAAGACTGGCGTGAAAGAAAAAAATATAAGGCACCAAACCGTGAAAAAAGAGGACAGGCGTGAAAAAAGTAGACAGAAAGAAATGCAAAATAAAGGAATTAAAAAAGATGGTATGCGTGAAAAGTGTTGAAAAGGTACCAGCCCAAGAACGAAGAAGATGTGCGTGAAAAGGATAATCCCGAAGATAAATGTACACTGACGTGAAAGAAAAACAGATATGCAACAACCGTGAAAAAAGTGGACATGCGTGAAAAAAGTGGACATAAAGAAATGCAAAATAAAGGAATTAAAAAAGATGGTATGCGTGAAAAGTGTTGAAAAGGTACCAGCCCAAGAACGAAGAAGATGTGCGTGAAAAGGATAATCCCGAAGATAAAGGTACACTGACGTGAAAGAAAAATAGATAAGGCACCAATCCGTGAAAAAGTGGACATCCGTGAAAAAAGTGGACATAAAGAAATACAAAATTAAGGAGTGAAAAAAGATGGATGTGCGTGAAAAGGGTGGAAAAGGTACCAGTCCAAGAAATTTTAAGAAGAAGATGTGCGTGAAAAGGATAATCACGAAGATAAATGTACACTGACGTGAAAGAAAAATAGATAAGGCAACAATCCGTGAAAATAATAGACATCTGTGAAAAAGTGGACATAAAAAATTCAAAATAAAGGAATGAAAAAAGAAGATGTGCGTGAAAAGGGTGGAAAAGGTACCAGTCCGTGAAAGTAGAAGGTGTGCGTGAAAAGGATAATCACGAAGAAAAATGTACACTGACGTGAAAGAAAAACAGATAAGGCAACAATCAGTGAAAAAAGTGGAAATGCGTGAAAATAGGGGACATTAAGAAATAAAAAATAAAGGAATAAAAAAGATGGATGTGCGTGAAAAGGGTTGAAAAGGTACCAGTCGAGAAAGAAGAAGGTAGACTGGCGTGAAAGAAAAATAGATAAGGCACCAATCCGTGAAAAAGAGGACAGGCGTTAAAAAAGTAGACATAAAGAAATACAAAGAAAAGGAATGAAACAAGAAGATGTGCGTGAAAAGGGTTGAAAATGTGCCAGTCCGTTAAAGAAGACGATGTGCGTGAAAATGATAGTCACGAAGATAAATGTACATTCACGTGTAAGAAAAATAAATAAGGCAACAATCCGTGAATAAAGTGGACATAAAGAAATACAAAGAAATGGAATGAAAAAAGAAGATGTGCGTAAAAAGGGTTGAAAAGGGACCAGTCCGGGAAAGAAGAAGATGTGCGTGAAAAGGATAATCACGAAGAATAATGTTCTAGCCACAATCCATGAAAAAAGTGGACTCCCGTGAAATAAGTGGACATGCGTGAAAAAAGTGGACATAAAGATATACAAAGGAACGGAATGAAAAAAGAAGATTTGTGTGAAAAGCGTTGCAAAAGTACCAGTCTGTGAAAGGAGAAGATGTGCGTAAAAAGGATAATCCCGAAGAAAAATGTACACTGACGTGAAAGAAAAATAGATAAGCACTAATCCGTGAAGAAAGTGGATATGCGTGAAAAAAGTGGACAAAAAGAAATGCAAAATAAAGGAATTAAAAACGATGGATGTGCGTGAAAAGGGTTGAAAAGGTGCCTGTCCGAGAAAGAAGAAGATGAGCGTGAAAAAAAAAATCCCGAAGAAAAATGTAGACTGACGTGAAAGAAAAATAGATAAGGCACCAATCCGAGAAAAAAGTGGACATGCGTGAAAAAAGTAGACATAAGAAATACAAAGAAAAGGAATGAAAAAAGAAGATGTGCGTGAAAAGTGTTGAAAATGTACCAGCCCGTGAAAGACGAAGATGTGCATGAAAAGGATAATCAAGAAATAAAATGTACACAGACGTGAAAGAAAAATAGATAAGGCAACAATCCGTGAAAAAGTGGACATGCGTAGAAAAAGTGGACATAAAGAAATACAAAGAAACGGAATGAAAAAAGAAGGTGTGCGTGAAAAGGTTTGAAAAGGTACCTGTCCGTGAAAGAAGATGTGTGTGAAGACGGATAATCACGAAGAAAAATGTACACTGACGTGAAAGTAAAATAGATAAGGCAACAATCCGCGAAAAAAGGGGACATCCGTGAAAAAAGTGGACATAAAGAAATACAAAGGAAAGGAATGAAAGAAGAAGATGCGCGTGAAAAGGGTTGAAAAGGTACCAGTCTGTGAAAGCAGAAGATATGCGTGAAAAGGATAATCACGAAAAAAAATGTACACTGACGTGAAAGAAAAACAGATAAGCAACAATCCGTGATAAAAGTGGACATGCGTGAAAAAAGTGGACATAAAGAAATGCTAAATAAAGGAATGATAAAAGATCGATGTGCGTGTAAAGGGTTGAAAAGGTACCAGTCCGAGAAACTTTAAGAAGAAGATGTGCGTGAAAAGGGTAATCCCGAAGATAAATGTACACTGACGTGAAAGAAAAATAGATAAGGCAACAATCCGTGAAAATAATGGACATCTGTGAAAAAAGTGGACATAAAGAAATGCAAAATAAAGGTATGAAAAAAAAGATAGATGTGCGTGAAAAGGGTTGAAAAGGTACCTGTCCGAGAAGGAAGAAGATGCCCGTGAAAAGGATAATCCCGAAAAAATATGGACTGACATGAATGGAAAAAAAGATAAGGCACCAATCCGTTAAAAAAGTAGACATCCGTGGAAAAAGTGGATATAAGGAAAAACAAAGGAAATGAATGAAAAAAAAAAAAGATGTGCGTGAAAAGGGTTAAAAAGGTACCAGTCCGAGAAAGGAAAAGATGTGCGTGAAACGGATAATCACGAAGATAAATGTTCACTGACGTGAAAGAAAAACAGATAAGGCAACAATCAGTGAAAAAGTGGGCATCCGTGAAAAAAGTGGACATAAAGAAATGCAAAATATAGGAATGATAAAAGATGGATGTGCGTGAAAAGGGTTGAAAAGGTACCAGTCCGTGAAAATAGTGGACAT
This sequence comes from Lucinisca nassula, assembly GCA_963580285.1. Classification (NCBI taxonomy): domain Eukaryota; kingdom Metazoa; phylum Mollusca; class Bivalvia; order Lucinida; family Lucinidae; genus Lucinisca; species Lucinisca nassula. The sequence continues at coordinate 53,468,706 of OY757017.1, forward strand.
CCTTGAAAAAAGTGTACATAAACAAATACAAAATAAAGGAATGAAAAAAGATGGATGTGCGTGAAAAGGGTTGAAAAGGTAACAGTCCGAGAAAGAAGAAGATGTGCGTGAAAAGGATAATCCCGAAGATAAATGTACACTGACGTGAAAGAAAAACAGATACGGCAACAATCCGTGAAAACGTGGACAACCGTGAAAAAAGTGGACATAAAGAAATGCAAATTAAAGGAATAAAAAGATGGATGTGCGTGAAAAGGGTTGAAAAGGTACCTGTCCGAGATATAAGAAGATGCGCGTGAAAAGGATAATCACAAAAAAATGAACACTGACGTGACAGAAAAATAGATAAGGCACCAATCCGTGAAAAAAGTGGACAGGCGTAAAAAAGCAGACATAAAGAAATACAAGAAAAGGATTGAAAAAAGAAAATGTGCGTGCAAGGGTTGAAAAGGTATTAGTCCGTGAAAGAAAAAGATGCGCGTGAAAAGGATAATCACGAAGATTAATGTTCACTGACGTGAAAGAAAAATAGATAAGGCAACAGTCCGTGAAAAAAGTGGACATGCGTGAAAAAAGTGGACATAAAGAAATACTAAGAAAAGGAATGAAATAAGAAGATGTGCGTAAAAAGGTTTGAAAAGGTACCTGTCCGTGAAAGAAGAAGTTGTGCGTGATAAGGATAATCACGAAGAATAATGTATACTGACGTGAAAGAAAAATAGATAAGGCAACAATCCGTGAAAAAAGTAGACATCCGTGAAAAAGAGGACAAAGAAATACAAAGGAAAGGAATGAAAAAAGATGGATGTGCGTGGAAAGGGTTGAGTGTGTGAATTCAGGTTTAACGTCGCTTTCAACAATTTTTCAGTCATATCACGACGTTGTCTGGTTGCGACAGGGAGCTCAATGCTCACTTTAATAGTGCTGCCTCACTGAAGTATCATGTCCTAGACACATTCCATGATACCAAACCCAGTCACATTATCCTAACACTGGGTCGACCAGTCCTAGCTCTACCCCGTACATCTGAGTGCCAAGCGATGAGCCGCTAGTACCGTTCTTAACGACTTCTGAGGGTCACTGATGAGGCCTAATTGGCCGAAACTAGCTAGTCTGGCCCAGAAAACATGTACACTCCATATTTCTCAGTTCTGCGGTGTTTTCCTTGCTTCCAAAGGATAACCCTTTCTAGAACATATTTAACGTCACTACAGCTGGTGTCTGGGAATGTGTGGCGGCCGTAAAAAGTCTCCCTGCCCTACATCATAGTGTAGTTTATATTTTCTTGTCCTTTGGGGTCATTGATACCATTGTGGAATTTTGAAAATAACTGAGGGTCACTGATAAGTCCTAATTGGCCGAAACTAGCTAATCTGGCCCAGAGGGCATGTTCACTCCATATTTCTCAGTTCTGTGGTGTATTCCTTGCTTCCAAAGGATAACCCTTTCTAGAACAAATTTAACGTCACTACAGCTGGTGTCTGGGAATGTGTGGCGGCCGTAAAAAGTCTCCCTGCCCTACATCATAGTGTAGTTTATATTTTCTTGTCCTTTGGGGTCATTGATACCATTGTGGAATTTTGAAAATATCTGAGGGTCACTGATGAGGCCTAATTGGCCGAAACTAGATAGTCTGGCGCAGAAAACATGTACACTCCATATTGCTCAGTTCTGCGGTGTTTTCCTTGCTTCCAAAGGATAACCCTTTCTAGAACATATTTAACGTCACTACAGCTGGTGTCTGGGAATGTGTTGCGGCCGTAAAAGGTCTCCCTGCCCTACATCATAGTGTAGTTTATATTTTCTTGTCCTTTGGGGTCATTGATACCATTGTGGAATTTTGAAAAATAACTGAGGGTCACTGATAAGTCCTAATTGGCCGAAACTAGCTGGTCTGGCCCAGAGGGCATGTACACTCCATATTTCTCAGTTCTGTGGTGTATTCCTTGCTTCCAAAGGATAACCCTTTTGAGAACATATTTAACGTCACTACAGCTGGTGTCTGGGAATGTGTGGCGGCCGTAAAAAGTCTCCCTGCCCTACATCATAGTGTAGTTTATATTTTCTTGTCTTTTGGGGTCATTGATACATTGTGGAATTTTGAAAATATCTGAGGGTCACTGATGAGGCCTAATTGGCCGAAACTAGCTAGTGTGGCGCAGAAAACATGTACACTCCATTTCTCAGTTCTGCGGTGTTTTCCTTGCTTCCAAAGGATAACCCTTTCTAGAACATATTTAACGTCACTACAGCTGGTGTCTGGGAATGTGTGGCGGCCGTAAAAAGTCTCCCTGCCCTACATCATAGTGTAGTTTATATTTTCTTGTCCTTTGGGGTCATTGATACCATTGTGGAATTTTGAAAATAACGGAGGGTCACTGATAAGTCCTAATTGGCCGAAACTAGTCTGGCCCAGAGGGCATGTACACTCCATATTTCTCAGTTCTGTGGTGTATTCCTTGCTTCCAAAGGATAACCCTTTCTAGAACATATTTGGTATGACGCGGCCCGGGAATGAACCCGTGACCTCCTGTTTCCCGGAATGGACAATCCACCAACTGAGCTATCGGGGCCGGTGAAAAGGATTGAAATGGCACCAGTCCCAGAAAGAAGATGTGCGTGATAAGAATAATCCCGAAGAAAAATGTAGACTGACGTGAAATAAAAATAGATAAGGCACCAATCCGTAAAAAAGTGGACAGGCTTGAAAAAAGGAGACATAAAGACATACAAAGAAAAGGAATAAAAAAAGAAGATGTGCGTGAAAAGGGTTGAAAAGGTACCAGTCCGTGAAAGAAGAAGATGTGCGTGAAAAGGATAATGATGAAGAAAAATGTACACTGACGTGAAAGAAAAAATAGGGAAGGCAACACTCCATTAAAAAAGTGGACATGCGTGAAAAAAGTGGACATAAAGAAATACAAAGAAAAGGAATGAAACAAGAGGACCATGATGGCCCTGGATCGCTCACCTGATCCATAGAGTAACAAGTGGGCCATTATTGACCTCAGGGTTATAATGTGCATAATGTTGAGGGAGGTCTAAAAAGTTGAAGCTTCATACCAAATATCAACAAAGGCTATTATTTGAACAATCTTGGCAAAGGTCCACTAGATGAAGCTACACAACAAATATCAAAGACCTGGGCCTTGCCGTTTCAGAGAAGAAGAATTTTTTAAAGATATTCCTTACATAAGCCTATGTGAAACCAAATGGCCCCAGGGCAGGAGCATTTTTGGCCTCAGGGTTATAATTTAAACAATCGTGATAGAGGTCCACTAGATGAAGCTTCACACCAAATATCAAAGACCTGGGTCTTGTTGTTTCAGAGAAGAAGATTTTCAAAGATTTTCTCAATTATAAGTCTATGTAAAACCAAAGGGCCCTGGGGCGGGGGCATTTGTGGCCCCGGGGCTATAATTTGAACAATCTTGGTAGAGGTCCACTAGCTATAGCTTCATACCAAATGTCAAAGACCTTGGCCTTGTTGTTTCAGAGTAGAAGATTTTTCAAGATATTCCCTATTATAAGTCTATGAAAAACCAAAGGGCCCAGGAGCGGGGGCATTTTTGGCCCCAGGGCTATAATTTGAACAATCTTGATAGAGGTCCTCAAGATGAAGCTTCATACCAAATATCAAAGACCTGGGCCTTGCAGTTTCAGAGAAGAAGATTCTTAAAGATTTTCCCTATATAAGCCTACGTAAAACCAAAGGGCCCCAGGGTGGGGGCATTTTTGGCCCCAGCACTATAATTTGAACAGTCTTGGTAGGGGTCCACTAGATGAAGCTTCATACCAAATAGCAAAGACTTGGGCCCTGCAGTTTCAGAGAAGAAGATTTTTTAAAGATTTTCCCAATATAAGCCCATGTAAAACAAAAGGACCCTGGGGCGGGGGCATTTTTGGCCCCAGCATTATAATTTGAACAATCTTGGTAGGGTTCCACTAGATGAAGCTTCATACCAAATATCAAAGACCTGGGCCTTGCGGTTTTAGAGAAGAAGATTTTTAAAGGTTTTCCCTATATACGCCTATGTAAAACCAAAGGGCCCAGGGGCGGGGGCATTTTTGGCCCCAGCACTATAATTAGAAAAATCTTGGTAGGGGTCCATAAGATGAAGATTCATACCAAATATAAAAGACCTGGGTTTTGCAGTTTCAGAGAAGAAGACTTTTAAAGATTTTCCCTATATAAGCCCATGTAAAACCAAAGGGCCCCGGGGCGGGGGCATTTTTGGCCCCAGCACTATAATTTGAACAATCTTGGTAGGGGTCCACTAGATGAAGCTTCATACCAAATATCAAAGACCTGGGCCTTGTGGATTCAGAGAAGAAGATTTTTAAAGATTTTCCCTATATAAGCCCACGTAAAACCAAAGGGCCACGGGGCGGGGGCATTTTTGGCCCCAGCACTATAATTTGAACAATCTTGGTAGGGGTCCACTAGATGAAGCTTCATACCAAATATGAAAGACCTGGGCCTTGCGGTTTCAGAGAAGAAGATTTTTTAAGTTTTCGGTGAAAAAAAATCTATTTTTGGCTCCTGTGACCTTGATGTGTAACGGACCGGAACCATTTGAACAACTTTGAAAGGGGACCACCTAGGCATCATTCCTGTGAAGTTTGATCAAAATCCGATCAGTGGTTTCGGAGGAGATGTCGTTTGAAGAAATTGTTTACGCACGCACGGACGCACGGACGCACGGACGGACGCACGGACGCACGACGGACGACGGACAAAAAGTGATCCCAAAAGCTCACCTCGTCACTACGTGATGGTGAGCTAAAAAAGAAGATGTGCGTAAAAAGGGTTGAAAAGGAACCTGTCCGAGAAAGAAGATGTGCGTGATAAGGATAATCACGAACAAAAATGTGCACTTACGTGAAAGAAAAATAGATGAGGCAACAATCCGTGAAAAAAGTGGACATAAAGAAATACAAAGAAAAGGAATGAAAAAGAAGATGTGCATGAAAAGGGTTGAAAAGGTACCATCCGTGAAAGCAGATGTGCGTGAAAAGGATAGTCAAAAAACGAAAAATATCAGGCTTATGGCCATTTTGTGGGAAAGTAACTGTCCTTATGGCCTTCCTTTGTTTGGGTTTCCATTATGGTCTTGTCGCTTGGTGTTGGTGTTTCTTTCCCTTTGGTGTCTTTTATGGGTGGAGTGATGAGTTAGGAGGCCTTCATGCGGACTGAACAAATTATTTGTCTAAATCGCGACGGAAGTAAGGGCGAGGATTGTGGCCACGTAAAATCGATTTAAGCCCCCCAGTGGAAATCTTCCACTGACCGTTCCAAGGCGGCTCTTCTGTGGCGATTTATTTATGTTGTTGTTTGTTACTTACTGTGTGTGTCGCTTTTGTCTTTTTATTTTGGATGGCCATATGGCCATTTTGTGGGAAAGTAACTGTCCTTATGGCCTTCCTTTGTTTGAGTTTCCATTATGGTCTTGTCGCTTGGTGTTGGTGTTTCTTTCCCTTTGGTGTCTTTTATGGGTGGAGTGGGTTAATTGTATCAATTCCTGATCTTTGTTTTACTTCTCCTTTCCGAAGGGGTGTTTTGCAGTTTTTGAGTTCGAATCTCCGGAGACACGACTTTTTTTATTCGGAAACAGTGACTATAACCCCACTTCTCAAATTAAAGACCACTTTTGAACAGTCCCAAAGGTGGTATCTGACCAGAGGAGTTTGTATGCAGAAAACATTATTTCAAACACTGTGGACCCAGATCAGACTGCTACTCGGTTGGTCTGCGCAGTTCTCTATGAGAGTTTATAGGCCACAAAGGCTGTCACACCCATTCCCAGGATAATGAAGGCAATCTCGCGGTCTTTCTGGTGTTCACTCGGTTGGTAAAAGTCGGAGAGCTGGGGTTCGAGCCCCAGGTCAGCAAGGCTGACATTTTTCCCGGTGACCTGCGCATCGCGTCATCGACGTCTTTGAAGGTTTATACGGCGTGCCCCTGGCGGCGGAGTTTCTCAGTGATGAAATCAATACGCTCGGTCCGTTTTCGAGACCATTCTGCCTGTGCAGTCTGTTATTCATCTTCTTTCTTATGACTGTTTTCATTGCTCTTAAAGGAACTCATTTTTGATTTTTATTTGCCTTCACTGCAGCTGGTGTTGTGCCGTGTGGCGGCCGTAAAACGTCTCCCCGTACATCAACCATAGTGTAGTTTATATTTTACTTTTGGTCCTTTGAAATCAGCGTGAATATTCTCAGAAATCAGAAATAAATTACTGGTTTAGACTCATATTCTAGACAGGTTTTTAATTTTTTGGACCCAAATTTGATTTATATCAGTCTTTGTATCGACTGCCTATTCGAACTTTGCAAAAGTGCAGTATGTTTCCTCTGGCTTTCTTTGCCGGATCATTACAGGGTCACTGATGAGGCTTTATTAGCCGAAACTACGTAGTATGACCCATCTTCTTTCTTATGAATGTTTTCATTGCTCTTAAAGGAACTCATTTTTGATTTTTATTTATCGTAACGCTTGCGTTCTTCGTCAACGCCAGATTTTTTCAACATGGAGAACAAGTAGTTCGATCCCGAGAACGCCAGAGCGTTCACCAGGGCATAGCCAACGAGCATTGCAATACACGCCATTACTTCATGATATCAGCAGGTATCAGCTCCTGTTTAATTAGCATGTCTTTGGTTGCCATGACTAGAGCGACGTCAACTATGGCCATGCCCACATCGCGGGGTATGAAGTCTAGTTTCGGGGGGCTACCCCCAATCGCCATCTTGCCAAGCCGGGCGTATCCCACAGCGGTGCCACAGACGACAGCGCTATGGTAGAGCGCGTTGACAAGCATTTTACCATCAGCTGCCGGGGTTGTCACTATTGCTGCGAAACAACAAGCCGCTTGGGCATCGACGCTGTCGATGAGTCAACGGAGGTGCCACTTGTGGCGTTTGTACAACCTGTGTGGCGCGCAAGCGCAGAAGAAACATGAGTACACCGCCCGTAAGACAAGCCCAAATAATCCACGGTTAGTCCATGGATGTAAGCTGCACCACTGCGTGACGGTTCCTTTGAGACCGCTTCCTTTGGATGACTACTGACATCAGCTGCGCTGATTGGTGGACGAAATAAGTCTTTGGCCGTCCGAGCTGTTCGTGCAGCCAATCCTGTTTGGCCTTTCTGGCAGCAGCTCCAGCACGCCTGGCCGCCACTGTTTTCGGATCCTTAACCGTGTTGCTTCGCAAAGGCTTGGGGGTCGTAACTCTGTCTGCCGGACTCTGTGCTGGCTCTCGATTCTCCTGTTGCTCCGCAACAATATGTTCGTTCTCCGACATCTTTTATATCATAGATGGTAATAGGGCATTGATGTCCAAATCGACAGTGCTTCACTGTAGTAAGCGCGGCAGTTAGTGGCGCCAAGTACATGCCATAGCGATGGTAGAGTTCGCAGGTAGCAATGCTAAGTGCGTGTCCGACAAACGGGTCGCCCTCGAGGTCAGCAATAAGACCAGGTTGGTTTTTGGCCGGTATCGGGAGAAACATAGATGCCAGCCCCGCATAAAGCTGTAGCGCTGTAGACCCCAGCGTCTTCGTCATCGCTGCCCCAAGCCTTGTTTCATAGCGGGCGTAAAGCGTTTCGATTTCGCTATTGTCAAGAGCGTCGATCTGTTCTGCGGTGAGAACCTTCCCATGCACAACTAGTCAATACTGCTTGGCTTGGCCTCCCACTACCAATGCGGCGAGCCTTTCACGGTATTTTTGCACCCGGTCCTCGAAGAGCAGCTCCTCATGGCCGTCTGACGTCGCTGCCGTTCCTACCGCGGTTGGGGCTTCAGCGTTCTGCCTTTGCTCTGTCGTTCCTATCAGCTCATCGATCAGTTCGTCACAGTCCATAGCTATTGCTTTGCGATTCATTGCGAGTTGGCGGACCAGTCTAATATAGTGTCGAAAGCGCTGGCAGAAGCGTGCGTGTGTGTTAACACACATCCGAGTAATTTAAACATACTGCCTAGCAATAAGGAACAGCAGTACCAGATGCGCGCCAAGCACTGTGATTAGCAGTCTTTCAGGTACTTCGTACATTACTTAACACCATATAAGCAGCTGGTTGGTCTGTCTTTAATAAAAGCTTAGCATGCTTTGTCTCGGCTAACTGCTGCCTCACCGACGCCCACTGTTCACGTGTGGAGATCACATCATTCTCACGCAAGCAGTCTTCGAATGAATCACGATCCCTGCAGTGAAACAAACAGACCCAGCGCGTCTGCTCGCGCAAGTCCTTCAAGACGGAGTTGTACTTTTGGGTGAGAACCCAGACGCTCTGGTCGGCGTGGCAGCCCGAGAACGCTAGCTCTGACAGCATGTCTTTCTTTTTCGTCAAAGCCTTCGTGGCCGAGCAGTCATCGATGATATATAAGGTAGGCTCGCCTATAAACACCTGGTAAAACGCTCGCAGGTAATCGTTAAGGCGCTCGCCGGGGTCTAGAACGTATACCTCAGGGTCGGTCCAGATCCAGGTATGTTTTATTATACTTTATGGTGGGGCAGAGGACCACGATGTGCCGAAAGAACTCGAGCAGATCTAGGATAAAAACGGTTTTTCCGCGTCCCGTTTGACCGCATATTGTCGCCGAATGGGCCGTACGCTGTAGGAGATTTATCAATCGTTCCTCAGGAACACTAATAGACCGCTGAGACGAACCGATCATTTTCGATGTTTAGCTGTGCACCCATGATGACGTAGAGGTAATTGTTCAATGCGCCAGCAGCCTCGGCTCTTTTCGTTATCTTGATGGTCACACCTTCGCTGGCATTCTCTATCCGCCTGCCGGAGCCGTGGAGCCGGTCGTCGTCGCTTGCCCTGAGGTCAAGCCACAGCGCGTACTTGCTGGTGAGGTATTCCGAAAGGCTGACGTCGGCTAAGGCAAGGTCTTTTGTGACCGTTGCCACTTCAGGGTGTCGCCTGCTACCGGCTGCGAAGAGCTTCCTCGCTTCATCAAACATCTGGTAAGAGCGCATCCCTTGGCTGAAGCGTTGGTTGGGGATCCCCTCGATGGTGACCTCGACCTTGGCGATTTTCGGGTTATAGAAGGCCTCTGTGTCGCGAGCGAAGGGCTGTTGCGCGGCTTCATCCTCAAAGAGCATCAGGATGACCTTCATGCTGCGGGCGGGCACGTTGAGATTGCTATTCCAGAGGGTGTCGCTCTTGTCTTTACCGATTTTGCGGTGCCGCAGTACCCTGTCGTACAGGATCGAAATGCGGCTTCTGTACTGGTTGTTGATCATTTTGGGCCAGCTTCGGCAGGGTGACCATGTCATACTCAAGACAGATGTTTCCAATGTCGAAAGAGGCACCTCTGCCTGTGGCCTGGATCACACGGTTGTAGTCGTTGAACGTGAGCTCATACTCGAGTCGGTCGCCAAGCGCGCTCTGGTAGAATGACATGTGGCTCTCGAGTAGCTCGAAGTCCAGTGGGATGTAGAAACGATTGCCGAAAGCATCGGCGACGGCTTTGTCCGCTAGAACGGACTCATCTTTGTTCCCAGCATTGATTCGGATCCTCGTCGTATTTTGGTTTTCCGACGTACCAATGCCTTGGTACTGGCCATTTTTTCTCTCTGAAGCCGTCCTCCAGAGATCGAGGTAGAAGTGGTACACATCAATATCGTCGATGCTGAGGACCTCATTTCCCGAAATTTTAATGACGGTCTTTGTCACTAGGGCGCGGCCTAGGTTCTGAACCAAGGTCCGATTGACATCTCCGCTGTGCAGCGTTATCGTTAAGGCCAACCTCGCGGTCCCGGGGACGATGACATCATGTTTGCCGAGGTTGGGGAATCGAACCAGAAGCTGCTGGTTCGGGCCGATCGTGCTGGGTTTGTTAGTTATCGACACCGATTGCCTCACCCCTTTTACCCCAAGGGGTTCGCGGAGGCACCGGTAGGGGTCAAGCTTTCGTCCGTACTTACTTGATGACATGGTGTCAGCTTCGTTGACACTCGACAAAGTCGTCTGTTTTAAAGATGCGCGACAACCTTCAAATGCACATACTTGTTACAGTAAAACTTCGATGGCTCTAACACCGATGGCTCGTTTACCATGGATGCGTCGAACCCATTCTTGAGCTCCTAACGAAATCCTCTACATAAGAAATAGTGGTGGATAATTAAGGAGATTTTAGTATTTTTTTCTTGCAAATGCATGCTGTGTGTACTCATGAGAATCGCCTCGATGAGGCGATTCTAATGAAGACACACAGCATACATTGTCATTATAAAATACCGAAAACATATCGAAAAGTATATCGTGTACCTCCTGGCAGTCAACCTCAGTGGCTCGAACTACCCCTGGCTCGAACAGATTTTTGAGGTCTCAAAGGTGTTCGAGCCATTGAAGTTCGACTGTATATAAATATGGCTGGCTATGATTTCGAAAACCCAACGTTCGACCCAGACGGGCCTGGAATGGACGATGATTATGATTTCAACCTCCCCGACCCCCCCCCCCCCCCATTGAGCCACCCCTGCCCTTCCAGCAAGATCTAAACTCATCCGGGGACAATTTGCAGAATCTGCAGGGCGAGTTGAAACAGGCAGAACTTGAGGCTCAGAAAAAGCGCCTGGTTGACACTTTCTACAAAGAAGTGAACCGTGCCTATGGGTTGCGCCCCGACGGCAGGATCGACTATAGCCAGTTTGGGATTGATGCCGACGGCAAAACACTCTACTGGACCCCAGACGACAAAAAGATCCCTATCACTGCGACGAGGGGACAATTCCGGTTTCTGGCCCTATCAACACGGGCCACAAGATAATGAGGAGGCGGCATACATGCACTGCGAAGTTCACTGGGGTTCCCTGAATTCACATCGAATACGCAGCGTCTAAGTAGCTCCGCTGTGAAAGCTCTACCGAGCGGTGCGAATCTTGAAAATATCGAACTTCAGGACCTCCCCGGCATAGCCGATAGCGCGCGCCGCAGAGCAGAAGACGTTGAGACCGTATTGAAGACAATTGATAATCAGCCTATCGACACCGCGTGGGTCACCCAGGTCGAAAGAGAGGTCGCTGGGCTTGAAAAGGCCATGACTCGAACCCGAGATGAGTTGGCGAACAACCTGGCGAAACTGTCAAATGTCGACGAGGGAAAATCCCAAGTTGAAAAACACTTGGCCAGGGAGCGGCGGGAACTGACGGAAACGGACGACCCCGAGATGCAGCAGGGGATTCGAGACCGAATCAGAAAACTGGAGGGCGAGCTCTCTGACATCGAAATCGAAAGACAGTCGAGGCTCGAAGCCCTCTCTACGAACAGAGAAGCTCTCCGGTCCCAGATCTCCCGAATCCGTGAGACGTTCAGGCGGCTCCTTCATGAAGACAAGACGCTGGCTGAGCGAATACGGACACTCTTCCGCGAGTAGGGAATTGCCATCTTGAGCAACCTTACAGCGATTAGGATGGCAATCTCGACCCTAGTGCTTGCGCTAACAGGCGGTGGGGGGAGCGTACAGGCTCCCAGGCCACCCGGCAAGGGCGGGGTCAAGGAGTGGGTAAAAATGCACCTACAGTCTCTTGGGCGTGCTCTGGCCAATTTGGCCGGCAAGGCCGCGGCTGCCCTGCCAGGAATCATCGGGTCCATCGTCTCTTGGCTCTTGAGCACGCTAGGGAAGGCCGCTTCATGGCTCGCAGATAATTTGTGGGCCTTGGTCATCGGCGTGGGGGCCCTTCTTCTCGTGGCTGCACGGGATTGGCTAGCGCGCGACCAACCAAAGCACCACAAAGCCAACCCCAATCCCTGCGACTATGAGAGCTGTTTTTTCTTCTTCATGATCGAGACCGGATTTCCGGTCCGGAGCAACCGCGGCAGACGTAGGCGACCCTTCTGGCGGTGGCCCTGCGATTACACGCGGATCGGTCCCGGCTGGTGCGGTAGTTTTCCCCTGGAATACCCTATCGACTTTAGAGGCAGGTTGAATCAGTGCCGCCTTGTTTATTCCCGGGTTGTGGCCGATGGCAGCGTCTGAACCCCGCTATTTGGATTTGGTTATTATAACCTTGGACATTGCCTGGATGGAGTGCCATGTCGCTCGGCATCAAGTAGAGCGCTCTCCCGCAGACGTAATCCAGTTGTGTGGATGCATATTGCAACGTCTTTTGATAGCGATCGATGCTGCTGGGGATGTCGACGGGTGAGGCGATGGCGTCTTCGAGATTCGCCGTAAACTGCTTTTTGGCGTCGAACCCCGTCCTGACTTTGAGAATGTTGGAACGGGTTTGAGCTTGCGCTCCCAGGATTGCCCATACGTAAGTCCGAATCGAGTCGTTGAGACGCACGACACCCGCTTGCGTGAAGCCATCTGATTTATCGAGAATGAACATCGTCCACGCCTTTGCAATATCCGCATTATGGCGTATGGCATCCTTCGGGTGAAAGAAGGGGCCATCGGAGCTGTGATCACTGCGGTATTTCCCCGTAGGCCAGCTTTTGCCTCCAATCTGTAGAAGGCGAAACGGCGAACTCCTCGCAAAGCCGTTTGTAGGCCCTGGAGTCATATTGGTTATCGTACCATGAATAGGACTCGTCCCCAGGGAGGGCGACTTTTAGCTTCTCAAGCAGACGCCTCGTATAATAAACATGAAAGCAATACAGGCTTGCAAGAAGGGACTCCTCCGCTTGGAGATGGTCCTGGAATGAAACACCAAATCCAGCTTAAGGGGGCGTGCTGCCAGCTGTCCCACGCCTTGTTTGCCTTAGTGACGTCCCCGGTGAGCGGAGGGTTTTGATAATGCTGCCAGGTGTTGTCCCACATCGCGTTAAGATTTTGTTTGCGTGTAAGCGGATGATTTTGATAATCGAAGATGTTCGGGTACTTGGCAAGGAAGTGACTTCCCTTATCGTCGACCATTGTGACTAGGTTGGGCTCCCCTGCTGCTGACTTTTTATATTTGAAATGGCCGCCTGCCTGATATTTTGTCGAGCTATTAAACGTAAACGCCTTTGTATCCATACCCATTTTGGTGATTATCATGTACATCACACTCACCGACGTTCAAAATGATGTGCCAATCAATCTTGGCAGGACCTTGTCTGCGGGTGAGCGAGAGATTGCTCTCTGTGAGTTGACATATTATCACTGGTGGTACAACATATGCACGGCGAAAAGCTATTATAAGGTATCAAATAACAAGACTGAAAAAACAATACCTGACGGGTATGTGAGTTGAACGAAAGGGCGTTTCAGCGGTTGGGCGCCGAACTCGCTCTAGATGTACCCTCTGGTCTACTGCAATTAACGGTAAAGCCCGGAGAAGTTATAACAATGGATCGCGAATTAGCTAATATCTTAGGCTTTTCCGACAATACTTTCAAACCCCCTCCCGTGGCGCTGATCAATAACAATGGCTATCACTTGGAAAGAGACCGCACCAAGACGTTCACTGCAAAGAAGCCACACAAGCTGGCCGTCCATCGTTAGGTCTGCTTTCACCTTGCTGAATTAAGTACCTCAGACAATCTGCAAAACGGTCGCCCCACTACACTGCTTAGATCTGTCCCCGTCGAGAACGAAAAGTGTGGAGCTGGTAGAACTGAATTATTTCCCGTCTTACAGTACAAAAGGTTGTCGTCAGGGCCTGTTTCACAGCTAAGTATCTCACTTAGAGATACCAACGGGGAGATGTTACTATTCGAGTATATGAGTGCAATCCTACATATAAGGAATGGTTGACGCAAGCGGTCCCGGTGGGGTCAGAAAATGCACTGCGGTGGCTTTGGCTGATCTTGGTGACACTGAGGGGTTCGATAAGAACGGGAAGGAAGATCGATTGTATGCCTTCCAGCTCTCTGAGGGAGTCTTCAAAAGAAAAGAGGTCGCCCAAGCGAGGTCATTGAAATTCGGTGATCTCAGCGACGTAGATACCTCACATGTCGTTCAAAAAGCGGGTTCATAAGCTGACCTTCACTGGGAACAAGTGGGTTGCTTTTGCAGACCCCATCCAACAAATGGGGTGGCTTATTGACATAAAAATCTCATCTCCGTACGCTGTGACTGGAAAGGAGCACAAAGTTAGGATGGTAGTGAATAGTGGCACTCGACTGTGCTCGTATATCCCCGGGACGAAGAACATTGTCGTTTCCGAAGATAACGGGCTAAAGACAAGCAACAACCGGCAGGGAATCCTGAAAATAGTCTTCGAATTTCCCCCAGCGGGGCTTATTGGTATTCACTTGCCAACATCATCGATCATCCTTGATTTACTTCTCGGAGATACACCCGACGACTTTGTTGATGTGTTACCCGGCTTCAAGCTCAAATGGCCACCAACGCATGCTAATAAGGAGGTTGGGGTTCACATAGTCACAAAAAATGGGGCTGCTCCTGAAGTGCAGTTCACTCTTGAAGGAATCCAGCACCAAGCTGAATACCGTCATTTAGATATACATAATATTTTTAACGGCCCAGTGTCTCTCAAAAGGCTGCGATTTACGCCCGGTGCGCTCACAAGAGACCAAGCTCTGGTCGTTATTAGCCAGTAAGTCTATTTAAACCCACCCAGCTCGAGGGGTAGTACACGATGGGCATCTACCCAGGACTTGAAACCGGAGACAAACACCGCCTTCAGCACGTAGCCGAGGTCAAATTCCGTCTCGAAAAAGAACGAGACTTCAGAGCCTCGCTGTACAAGAAATACAGACGCAGGGTTAATGTTGTTGACGGGATTTATACCGCGCTTACTGCGACTAGCGTTGGACTGGCTGCTTCTGGCGTCGGGCTCTTGTCAACTATCATCGCGACGCCTGTCGCTATTGGCCTTGGAGCTGGGGCGATTGTGAGTGGGTTGCTGGGTGTTGGCGGGAAATGTATTGGATGAAAACTCCAAACAAAAGCCAAAAAACACGACGAGATTCGTATCTTGGCTGAGTCGAATCTAAACTCAATCGCCGACCGCATTTCTATCGCGCTGAACGACGATGATATATCTGAAACAAAATTTCGCCTGATTCTGTGTGAAATCGACAAGTTCGATCAGATGAAAGAAGAACTTCGTGGACGCCACAAACAGGGTCTTAGTTTATCAGAAGACGAAAAAAAAGGAGTTGTTTCAACGTGCAAAAGACGAGGCGTTAATGACGGCCCGTACGAAACTGTTAGAAGTTGTCTAACCGGTCAACGCTGAACTGCTGCGTGTCCTTTGGTTGGTAAGCCCATAGGAGCCCAATATCGCACGCGGCACAGTGATTGTTCTGTGCCTCCTTGAGTTCTAGGATTTGACCAACCTTCAGGTTAAACCGGAGCCCATTGGCTTGGTCCTGTCGCTTGTGGACCACAAGCTTCTTCGCAATAATCTTGCGGAGCTGCTGCTCGGTGAGTATGGGTGGCCCCTCAGAACCCTCCTCTGGGGGACAGACTACCCTTTCGAGCTGGTGCATGTACTCCACCATTGACACTGCCAAATATGCGAGATTGGACCACTGCAGGAGGTCATCAATAATCCAGACTTTTTGGGGGTCTACGATGGTGAGACCTTGGCTTGAGTTGACTGTGATGGCATAGCCAAGAGCCCAGTCCTGGTCCCATATGCCGTCGAGGACCTCACGGGCGGTTGCAAGGAAACATCGACAACGTCGTTCAGAACGAGTTCCTGCCGGCTTCGCTCTCCATCCAGCACCAAGGACCCAGGGATGGTGACCATTACGTTTTGCTGCCGAGTATCCTTGGGACGATATAGCAGAGGAACGAATAGGTTGGGATAATCCTTCTCATGGCTCTCGAACTGCCGCATCTGGGCCCGGTCACGAACCGTCTGCCTCGAGGTCAGGATCAAGTCCCCGGCTTCCAAGCTTCCACGAATCTGTCCTATCCAAGGTAGGCCGGAAGCGCTTGTCTCATAGCCCGACACTGTAATCGGTCTGGTTGGAGACGGATCTCCTTTTTAAGAGCTTTTAGAGCCGGCTCTTTTGCCCTGGACCTCTTCATAGTAATCGGCTCTCCGCTGCAACCAGTTGTGCGGCATTTCTCCGGCGATTTGGGGCGGCTGCCCCTGGTCGCCACAACAGATAACCTGGACACCCCGACCATCGAGCCAGTCGCGGAAGGTTTCCAGAGTGGGGCGGGGCACTGTGCAGATCTCGTCCCAGATTATCACGCGGGGAATGAACTTCTGTCCCATCCTTTCGGGTGTCCAGTCTGTCTGGCCACTCCAGCAGAAGAAGCTGTGATAGGTCTGGGCCTGGACGCCCCTGGTCCGCATCTCTTTGGCCAGGCGATGGGTCGGGGTAAAGACAAGGGGTTCTTGCCGCAGAAGAGCTCGATCGCTCGGGTGGTCTTGCCGCTACCTCAACCACCGTTTAGGTAACTCAGCTGGTGTCGGGGCAGGGGATCGTCATAAAGTGGCTCGGACGAATCGGGCAGGTCTTTGATGTTTGCTATATATTCAGGGTCGGGGGCGTAGACCGCGTGCCATAATAGCATGTAGAGTTGTTCACCCTTGTCACGCCACTGAGCTGGGTAATCACATCTCGTGGTGGCATCGATGTCTCCTCCTCGTGGCGGGTGTGTTTCAGATGCAACATTTTCCTTTTGAGGATTTCATGAGGTTTGAAAGCCTCAACTCCCTCTAGTTTATAGAGTGCCGCTTTCCGGACATAGATAGAATCGGTAGCCACTCGGACAATCTCATCGGGTTCAAACCTTGAAAGCATGGCGATTAGATTGATGTGGGCGTAGGCCAGCATGCTCGCACTCAGGTGAGCGTACTGTGGTTGGGAGCTATCACAATACGTGAGAATATAGCCTAGAGGACACCTTTCGGGAGCTCCGACCAGGGTACCGCTTTTGCGGGTGTCTCGCACGAGAAAGTCGAGTTCTCCCTGGTCAGTCACAAGCCTTCGTGTCAGCCTTTTACCACCAACTCCGTTGGTAGCTCCAATGGCACCTTTGGCGCCCTGGGTGAACTTGCCGATAACACTGCAGCCTTGGTCACTGTCTTCTGGGAGCCACACATCGGTTTGCTTCTTAAAGGTGATAAAGGCTTCCCGAACCTTTAGGCTCTTCAGCAAGCCAGACTCTGTTAGGAAGGTAAGGAGCTGTGTTGGGGCCCATCCACCACTTTCGGAGGCGAAATGCTTCCCGATCCAGGCAGGGATGACAGGATGGCAGGTTGCATCAAACTCCCATATTTGAATCTCGGCGAAGCCTGTGCCTATGTATTTGGGGAGGGCGCCATTGATGGCTACACGGACCATCCGGTGGGTTTGGTGTCCGAACCGCTCGAAATAGGGCATGGCTTCACCCATGCCCTGGAAGGATGCCGGATAGCAGGCCTTCATGTCGATTCTGACGACTTCCCTCGTGTCATAATTCAAAGAGTTCCAGAGGCCGCCGTGACCGTGCTCCACACAGGCCTTCTCGACGTCTGGAAGGAGGTTGGCTGGGGTTGGCTTCCAACCGTTCCTTTCCTTTGCCTCAATACTGGCCGCACGATTTTCGCCGAAGGCTCTTTCAGCGAGTTCTGGGTTGCCAGGTTTGGCGCAGATTTCTTAGTGGTCGCTCTTGGGCCTCTCGCGTCCTGTAGGTGCGGCCGTCCTGTTGCACGAACTGGTCAGCTGAGAGCCGTCTGTCTTGGCCGCCCAGGAGCCAGACCGCAATCGGCTCCCCACGGGTTGCTTCCCGAATAGCCTGCCAGACGTCGCCCTCGTAGATGTGGACCTCTCTACTCTGGGGGAAGTGGAGGTCTTTGGACCAAGCGTGGCCGTTGTGGCAGATGAATTTTTCTTTACCTCTGATTCCATTGCCACCTCTCTGGTACTTTCCACTGTTATATATGTCATCACCAGCGATGTCTCGCAGGACAATTGCCCGCTTAAGAATTTTTTATAGCTTGGCCACATCTTCAACCGAGGCTCCAGTCTCATGGACCCTCTCTTCCCACTCCCATATTTTCTGGCGCCTTGTGGGTGTTAAACCCTGGCCTCTCAAACACCCTCAAAGTGCTCCACAACTCTCCGGGCCACACAGTTGAGGTCGCCATCTCTTAGTGGGGCGAGGTTGGCCGACCTGGGTCTCTGATTGGGTAGAGGCCGTTGGCAACTGCAGTGACGGGATAGGCGTTCTGGTAGATTTTATCGATTCCAGTCAACACGCCAGGTTTTGTGTCCCGTGAGATGTCGACGACAGCCTGTCCCTTCCTTACCTCCGCACGGACTGGGTCGAATTTATCTTCAACGACCCAGTCGCCATCCTGTAGCTCACGGAGAAATTTGAGTTTCAGAAGAAACCCACCCTCCGGAAGGCTACCAAGCAGCCTTGCCGCTCTCTCGTCTGTCATACTGGCATCCACAGCCATCCGACCCGCTCTGGCATGCATACCGTCGACCCACTCGATATCACCGACGTCAAATGGGTCTTCTTCTTCCACCCTCCATGTAGAGAAGACCGCAGCGGCACCATCAACTTCGAACTCTTCTTTGGCGTCGTTAAGAATCTCGACCCACTGGTCGGCTGGAAGCCCCACCGAGTGAGGGACCTGACCATCCAGGTCGGTAAATTGTTGACCCTGTGGGACTGGGTCGGATATTTCTGCAAGAATTTCATCGATCAGTCCATCCATAGTTGCGGATAGGTATACTCGTTATCAAATTATTCTCTAATTAAAAATAAGTATTCTCTAAATTGGGTATTGGGATAATCACTATTCTCTAAGTGGAAATGTCGAGGGCGGCTAGACGCTTAAATTCCTTCTGCACCGCTATGGTTGCCTGGGGCTGGGACGGGCTCTGCAAGGATTTGATTGGTCAGTTCTTCCATTGTTGCGAATAGGTATACCAGTTATGAAATTATTTTCTAATAGGAAATATCGATATCAGACAAACGCTTAAATTCCTTCTTCACCGCTATGGTTGCACGGCTCCACACACTTGCATACCCATGCGACCATCAAACTCGGTGTTTGTTTGTAACCCCAACCCCACAAACCTCGCATGGCCGCGTGCATGAACCCTTGCGGAGATGCATGCGGTCGGTTTTACAGTACTCTTCCATACAACTCTTACCACAGGACTCAACCGAGCCAAAAGTCAACCACTTACAATTGTTGCGTCCCTTAGGCATGATTAAGAATGAAAGTTAAAACCGGTATGTCTTCTGCAACTATTTGTCTAAAAAGGTTACTTCCTTATCCCGGAGGCCGAAGCCGAACTCGGCCCCAAACTCCTCCGCCAGCCACAGGATCGCATCGAGCCCTGCGCGCTTAGCGCCCGGATGGGGCTTGAGACCCACCAGCTCGGTCCACCGGGAGTTGACCAGGACCGAAAGATATTTGCGGAAAACCCCGGGGGGCTTCGAATTCTCGAGCTCCCTGAATATTAACCTTCCCACGGTAAAAGATGTTGACCCGGACCTATTTCGTTTTGGCCTCCCCGATGGGGCACACGCACTTGAACGAAAGGTTCTGACCGTCCTGGGGGGGGGGGGCTTGATTTCACGGATCGGGTACGGTCCACTCCCTTCTTCTTTGGCGCGCCCCAGGTGTTCGACGATGCGCGCCAGGTTGAGGACGACTCGCTCGCTCTGGCAGTTCAGATGGAACTTGAAGTTCACCATGATCGGTCGCGACCCGACTCTGGAGACCGGGCTGGCAGGATCTGTCCCCACCCCTGCCTCCGTCAAGAAGCGAGCCCACAGGGTCGCAACAAAAACGCCGTCTGAGAAGTCGGAGCAAACGACCCCTGGGACTTGTACGTGCCGTCGTTGGGAAAGATTTGACGGCGTAATACTTTCCGGGAATCTCTTCTAGGAGGGCTCTGACCAGGGCGGGGGGCGCATCCTCGAGGCCGGGTACGATCGTCGGCTCGAGGTCGCGGTTGAAGCAGGTCGCGTCGCCCTGGGGTTTCCGTTGGCGGCCGCTGCCAGCCTGGGCCGGGGCTTTCATGAACTGCTCGAAGCCGGGGGCGCAGAAATGGCCATAGTTGCTGTTTAAGGCCTTGACGGCCCCTCCTAGACCCGCGGCAATCCGAGAGCCGAGGATGTCCGTGATCTCGTTGTGGGGGCGGCCGATGTTGCTGATCAGGGCTTCGAAGGTGCACGTGAACATCGTCAGGGGTGAGAAGGGCACGATGGGCCGCCCGGGTGAGCGGGCGCCGCTGGAGCAGAGATTGGCCATCGTTTAGTGCACGGCTTCGACGCCTTCAGTTTGCGCCTAATTTACCTGTAGATCTTTTGCAACTACTTGTCTAAATAGGTTACTTCCTTATCCCGGACCCAAGGCCGGCGAGGGTGGTGGGCCGCCCCCTGGGGCTCTGGGGGTTTGCCTATACGAGGCACTCGCCGAGTGACCTTAGTATGTCGCAGCCAGTTGGGGTGGATTTTTTTAAGAGTTGGGAGGCTTAATTTGCCAAATGGAAAATATTGATGTTTGGGTTGGGAGGCTTAATTTACCAAAAAGAGAATATATTTGGGTCGAAATGGGGTGGGAAGCTTAATGGGTTGAATGGGGTTTTTATGGATGAAACAAAAAGTGCATTCACCCTCCCTGCTGCTCTTTATGTCCACTTTTTTCACGGGTAACCACTTTTTTCACGAATTGTTGCCTTATCTATTTTTCTTTCACGTCAGTGTACATTTATCTTAGTGACTATCCTTATCACGCACTTTTTCTTCATTCACGGACAGGTACCTTTTCAACCCTTTTCACGCACATCTTTTTTCATTCCTTTTCTTTGTATTTCTTTATGTCCACTTTTTTCACGCATGTCCACGTTTTTCACGGATTGTTGCCTTACCTATTTTTCTTTCACGTCAGTCTACATTTTTATTCGGGATTATCCTTTTCACGCGCATCTTCTTCTTTCTCGAACTGGTACTTTTCAACCTTTTTCACGCCAATCCATCTTTTTCATTCCTTTATTTTGTATTTCTTTATATCCACTTTTCACGCGCATTTTCTTTTCACGCACATTTTCTTTTTTCATTCCTTTTCTTTGGTACCTTTTCAACCCTTTTCACGCACATCTTCTTTTTTAATCCTTTCCTTTGTATTTCTATATGTCCACTTTTTCACGGATATCCACTTTTTTCACGGATTGTTGGTTTATCTATGTTTCTTTCACGCAAGTGTACATTTTTGTTCGTGATTATCCTTATCACGCACATCTTCTTCTTTCACGGACAGGTACCTTTTCAACCCTTTTCACGTACAACTTCTTTTTTCGTTCCTTTTCTTTGTAATTTTTTATTCCATTTTTTTCACGCCTGTCCACTTTTTTCACGGGGTGTTGCCTTTTCTATTATTCTTTCACGTCAGTGTACATTTTTCTTCGTGATTATTCTTTTCACGCACATCTTCTGCTTTCACGCACAGGTACCTTTACAACCCTTTTCGCGCACATCTTCTTTTTTCATTCCTTTTCTTTGGTACATTTTCAACCCTTTTCACGCACATCTTCTTTTTTCATTCCTTTCCTTTGTATTTCTAAATGTCCACTCTTTTCACGGATGTCCACTTTTTTTCACGGTTGTTGTTTTATTTATGTTTCTTTCACGTAAGTGTACATTTTTGTTCGTGATTATCCTTATCACGCACACCTTCTTCTTTCACGGACAGGTACCTTTTCAACCCTTTTCACGCACATCTTTTTTCATTCCTTTTCTTTGTAATTCTTTATGTCCACTTTTTTCACGCCTGTCCACTTTTTTCACGGAGTGTTACCTTATCTATTTTTCTTTCACGTCAGTGTACATTTTTCTTCGTGATTATCCTTTTCACGCACAACTTCTTCTTTCACGCACAGGTACCTTTTTAACCCTTTTCACGCACATCTTCTTTTTTCATTCCTTTTCTTTTTATTTCTTTATGTCTACTTTTTCACGCATGTCCACTTTTTTCAAGGATTGGTGCCTTATCTTTTTTTCTTTCACGTCAGTCTACATTTGTCTTTGGGATTATTCTTATGACGCACATCTTCTTCTTTCTCGGACTGGTACCATTTCAACCCTTTTCACCGGCCCCGATAGCTCAGTTGGTAGAGTGTCCGTTCCGGGGAACGGGAGGTCACGGGTTCGATCCCGGGCCGCGACATACCAAAGTTGTTAAGAATGGTACTAGCTGCTCCTCGCTTGGCATTCGGATTTACGGGGTAGAGCTAGGACTGGTCGACCCAGTGTCAGGACAATGTGACTGGGTGTGGTATCATGTAATGAGTCTGGGACATGATACTTCAGTGCGGCAGCACTATAAAAGTGAGCATTGAGCTCTCTGTCGCAACCAAACACCGTCGTGATATGACTGAAAAATTGTTGAAAGCGACGTTAAACCCGAATTCACACACTCAACCCTTTTCACGCACATCCATCTTTTTCATTCCTTTATTTTGCATTTCATTATGTCCACTTCTTTCACGCATGTCCACTTTTTCAGGGATTGTTGCCTTATCTGTTTTCCTTTCACGTCAGTGTACATTTTTCTTCGTGAGTGTCCTTTTCTCGCACATCTTCTGTTTTCACGGACTGGAACCTTTTCAACCCTTTTCACGCTCATCTTCTTTTTTCATTCCTTTCCTTTGTATTTCTTTATGTCCACTTTTTCACGGATGTCCACTTTTTTCACGGATTGTTGCCTTATCTATTTTTCTTTCACATCAGTGTACATTTATCTTTGTGATTATCCTTATCACGCACATCATCTTTCACGGGCAGGTACCTTTTCAACCCTTTTCACGCACATCTTCTTTTTTCATTCTTTTCATTGTATTTCTTTATGTCTACTTTTTTCAGGCCTGTCCACTTTTTTCACGGATTGGTGCCTTATCTCTTTTAACTTTCACGGCAGTGTTCATTTTTCTTCGTGATTATCCTTTTCACGCACAGCTTTATCTTTCTCAGGCTGGTACATTTTCAGCCCTTTTCACGCATATCTTCGTTTTTCATTCCTTTTCTTTATATTTCTTTATGACTACTTTTTTCACGCCTGTCCACTTTTGTCACGGATTGGTGCCTTATATATTATTCTTTCACGTCAGTCTACATTTTTCCTCGAGCTTATTCTTTTCACGCGCATCTTCTTCTTTCTCGGACAGGTACCTTTTCAACCCTTTTCACGCACATCCATCTTTTTTCATTCCTTTATTTTGCATTTCTTTATGTCCATCTTTTTCACGCATCTCCACTTTTTCACGGGTTGTTGCCTTACCTATTTTTCATTCACGTCAGTCTACATTTTTCTTCGGGATTATCCCTTTCATACGCATCTTCTTCTTTCTCGGACTGGTACCTTTTCAACACTTTTCACGCACATCCATCTTTTTATTCCTTTATTTTGTATTTCTTTATGTCCACATTTTTCACGCATGTCCACTTTTTCACGGATTGTTGCCTTATCTGTTTTTCTCTCACGTCAGTGAACATTTTTCTTCGTAATTATCCTTTTCACGCACATCTTCTGCTTTCACGTACTAGTACCCTTTCACCCCTTTTCACGCACATCTATTCATTCCTTTTCTTTGTAATTCTTTATATCCACATTTTTCACGCATGTCCACTTTTTTCAAGGAGTGTTGCCTTATCTAGTTTTCTTTCACGTCAGTGTACATTTTTCTTCGTGATTATCCTTTTCAAGCACAGCTTCCTCTTTCACGGACTGGTACCTTTTCAACCCTTTTCACGTACATCTTTTTTTCATTCCTTTTCTTTGTATTTCTTTATGTCTCCTTTTTTCACGCATGTCAACTTTTTTCACGGATTGGTGCCTAATCTATTTTTCTTTCACGTTAGTGTACATTTTTATTCGTGATTATCCTTTTCACGCGCATTTTCTTCTTTCTGGGACAGGTACCTTTTCAACCCTTTTTCACGCACATCCATCATTATTCAATCCTTCATTTTGCATTTCTTGTTGGCCACTTTATTCACGGATGACCACTTTTTCACGGGTTGTTACCATATCTGTTTTTCTTTCACGTCAGTGTACATTTATCTTCGGAATTATCCTTTTCACGCACATCCTCTTCTTTCTCAGACTGTTACCTTTTTAACACTTTTCACGCACATCCATCTTTTTCCTTCCTTTACTTTGCATTTCTTTATGTCCACTTTTTTCACGCATGTCCACTTTTTCACGGATTGTTGCCTTATCTGATTTTCTTCCACGTCAGTGTACATTTGTCTTCGGGATTATCCTTTTCACGCACATATTCTGCTTCATGGACTGGTACCTTTACAACCCTTTTCACGCACATCTTCTTTTTTCATTCCTTTTCTTTGCATTTTATGTCCACTTTTTTCACGGATGTCCACTTTTTTTCATGGATAGTTGCCTTATCTATTTTTCTTTCACGTCAGTGTACATTTCCTTCGTGATTATCCTTATCACGCACATCTTCTTTCACGGACAGGTACCTTCTCAACCCTTTACACGCACATCTTCTTTTTTCATTCCTTTTCTTTGTATTTCTTTATGTCCACTTTTTTCATGCATGTCCACTTTTTTCACGGATTGTTGCCTTATCTAGTTTTCTTTCACGTCAGTGTACATTTTTCTTCTTGAGAATCCTTTTCAAGTACAGCTTTTTCTTTCACGGGCTGGTACATTTTCAAATCTTTTCACGCTTATCTTCTTCTTCCATTCCTTTTCTTTATATTTCTTTATGACTTCTATTTTCATGCCTGTCCACTTTTGTAACAGATTGGTGCCTTATATATTATTCTTTCACGTCAGTCTACTTTTTTCTTCGGGATTATTCTTTTCACGCGCATCTTCTTCTTTCTCGGACAGGTACCTTTTCAACACTTTCCACGCACATCCATCTTTTTTCATTCCTATATTTTGCATTTCTTTATGTCCAATGTTTTCACGCATCTCCACTTTTTTCACGGATTGTTGCCTTACCTATTTTTCATTCACGTCAGTCTACATTTTTTCTTCGGGATTATTCTTTTCAAGCGCATCTTCTTCTTTCTCAGACTGGTACCTTTTTAACCCTCTTCACCCACATCCATCTTTTTCATTCCCTTATTTTGTATTTCTTTATGTCCATTTTTTTTCACGCATGTCCACTTTTTTCACGGATTGTTGCCTTATCTGTTTTTCTTTTACGTCAGTGTACATTTTTCTTCGTGATTATCTTTTTCACGCACATCGTTTGCTTTCACTTACTGGTACCTTTTCAACCTTTTTCACGCACATATTCTTTTTTCATTCCTTTCCTTTGTATTTCTATATGCCCACTTTTTTCACGATGTCCACTTTTTTCACGGATTGCGGTCTTATCTACATGTAGGTTCTTTCCAGGAAGTGTACATTTTTGTTCGTGATTATCCTTATCACGCACATCTTCTTCTTTCACGGACAGGTACCTTTTCAACCCTTTTCACGCACATCTTCTTTTTTATTATTCCTTTTATTTGTAATTCTTTATGTCCCCCTTCTTTACGCATGTCCACTTTTTTCACGTTGTGATGCCTTATCTATTTTTCTTTCACGTCAGTGTACATTTTTCTTCGTGGTTATCCTTTTCACGCACAACTTCTTCTTTCACGGACTTGTACCTTTTCAACCCTTTTCACGCACATCTTTTTTCATTCCTTTTCTTTTTATTTGTTTATGTCACCTTTTTCACGCATGTCCACTTTTTTCACAGATTGGTTCCTAATCTATTTTTCGTTCACGTCAGTCTACATTTTTCTTTGGGATTATCCTTATCACGCACATCTTCTTCTTTCTCGGACTGGTACCATTTCAACCCTTTTCACCGGCCCCGATAGCTCAGTTGGTAGAGTGTCCGCTCTGGGGAACGGGAGGTCACGGGTTCGATCCCGGGCCGCGACATACCAAAGTCGTTAAGAATGGCACTAGCTGCTCTTCGCTTGGCACTCCGATTTACGGGGTAGAGCTAGGACTGGTCGACCCAGTGTCAGGATAATGTGACTGGGTGTGGTATCATGTAATGTGTCTGGGACATGATACTTCAGTGAGGCAGCGCTATAAAAGTGAACATTGAGCTCCCTGTCGCAACCAAACACCGTCGTGATATGACTGAAAAATTGTTGAAAGCGACTTTAAACCCGAATTCACACACTCAACGCTTTTCACGAACATCCATCTTTTTCTTTCCTTTATTTTGCATTTCATTATGTCCACTTCTTTCACGCATGTCCACTTTTTCTGGGATTGTTGCCTTATCTGTTTTCCTTTCACGTCAGTGTACATTTTTCTTCGTGAGTGTCCTTTTCTGGCACATCTTATGCGTTCACGGACTGGTACCTGTTCAACCCTTTTCACGCACATCTTCTTGTTTCATTCCTTTCCTTTGTATTTCTTTATGTCCACCTTTCAGGGAGGTCAACTTTTTTCAGGGATTGGTGCCTTATTTATTTTGCTGTCACGTCAGTGTACATTTTTCTTCGTGATTATCCTTTTCACGCGCATCTTCTTCTTTCTCGGACAAGTACCTTTTCAACCCTATTTCACGCACATCCATCTTTTTTAATTCCTTCATTTTACATTTCTTTATGTCCACTTTTCACACGCTTGTCCACTTTTTTCACGGATTGTTGCCTTATCTGATTTTCTTCCATGTCAGTGTAATTTGTCTTCGGGATTATCCTTTTCACGCACATCTTCTTCTCTCTCTGACTGGTACTTTTACAACCCTTTTTAAGCACATTTTCTTTTTTCATTCCTTTTCTTTGCATTTCTTTATGCCCACTTTTTTCACGGATGTCCACTTTTTTCACGGATAGTTGCCTTATTTATTTTTCTTTCACGTCATTGTATTTTTCCTTCGTGATTATCCTTATCACGCACATCTTCTTCTTTCACGGACAGGTACCTTCTCAACCCTTTACAAGCACATCTTCTTTTTTCATTCCTTTTCTTTGTTTTTCTTTATGTCCACTTTTTTCACGGTTGTCCACTTTTTCACGGATTGTTGCCTTATCTAGTTTTCTTTCACGTCAGTGTATATTTTTCTTCTTGAGAATCCTTTTCAAGTACAGCTTTTTCTTTCACGGGCTGGTACATTTTCAACCCTTTTCACGCACATCTTCTTCTTCCATTCCTTTTCTTTATATTTCTTAATGACTACTATTTTCATGCCTGTCCACTTTTGTCACGGATTGGATTCTTTCACGTCAGTCTACATTTTTCTTCGGGATTATTCTTTTCACGCGCATCTTCTTCTTTCTCGGACAGGTACCTTTTCAACACTTTTCACACACATCCATTTTTTTTCATTCCTATATTTTGCATTTCTTTATGTCCAATTTTTTCACGCATCTCCACTTTTTTCACGGATTGTTGCCTTACCTATTTTTCATTCACGTCAGTCTACATTTTTCTTCGGGATTATCCTTTTCAAGCGCATCTTCTTCTTTCTCAGACTGGTACCTTTTTAACCCTCTTCACCCACATCCATCTTTTTCATTCCTTTATTTTGTATTTTTTTATGTCCACTTTTTTCACGTATGTCCACTTTTTTCACGGATTGTTGCCTTATCTGTTTTCTCTCACGTCAGTGAACATTTTTCTTCGTGATTATCTTTTTCACGCACATCGTTTGCTTTCACGTACTGGTGCCTTTTCAACCCTTTTCACGCACATATTCTTTTTTCATTCCTTTCCTTTGTATTTCAATGTGTCCACTTTTATCACGATGTCCACTTTTTTCACGGATTGTTGCCTTATCTACATGTATGTTTCTTTCCAGGAAGTGCACATTTTTGTTCGTGAATATCCTTATCACACACGTCTTCTTCTTTCACGAACAGGTACCTTTTCAACCCTTTTCACGCACATCTTCTTTTTTCATTCCTTTTATTTGTAATTCTTTATGTCCACTTTTTTCACGCATGCCCACTTTTTTCACGGAGTGTTGCCTTATCTATTTTTCTTTCACGTCAGTGTACATTTGACTTCGTGGTTATCCTTTTCACGCACAACTTCTTCTTTCACGGACTTGTACCTTTTCAACCCTTTTCACGCACATCTTCTTTTTCATTCCTTTTCTTTTTATTTCTTTATGTCTCCTTTTTCACGCATGTCCACTTTTTTCACGGAATGGTGCCTTATCTATTTTTCGTTCACGTCAGTCTACATTTTTCTTTGGGATTATCCTTATCACGCACATATTCTTTTTTCTCCGTCTGGTACCAGTTCAACCCTTTTCACCGGCCCCGATAGCTCAGTTGGTAGAGTGTCCGCTCTGCGGAACGGGAGGTCACGGGTTCGATCCCGGGCCGCGACATACCAAAGTCGTTAAGAATGGTACTAGCTGCTCCTCGCTTGGCACTCCGATTTACGGGGTAGAGCTAGGACTGGTCGACCCAGTGTCAGGATAATGTGTCTGGGACATGATACTTCAGTGAGGCAGCGCTATAAAAGTGAACATTGAGCTCCCTGTCGCAACCAAACACCGTCGTGATATGACTGAAAAATTGTTGAAAGCGACGTTAAACCCGAATTCACACACTCAACGCTTTTCACGCACATCCATCTTTTTCATTCCTTTATTTTGCATTTCATTATCACGCATGTCCACTTTTTCAGGGACTGTTGCCTTATCTGTTTTCCTTTCACGTCAGTGTACATTTTTCTTCGTGAGTGTCCTCTTCTCGCACATCTTCTGCTTTCACGGACTGGTACCTTTTCAACCCTTTTCACTTACATCTTCTTGTTTCATTCCTTTCCTTTGTTTTTCTTTATGTCCACCTTTTCACGGATGTCCACTTTTTTCACGGATTGTTGCCTTATCTATTTTTCTTTCACGCGCATCTTCTTCTTTCTCGGACAGGTACCTTTTCAACCGTATTTCACGCACATCCATCTTTTTTAATTCCTTCATTTTGCATTTCTTGATGTCCACTTTTTTTCACGGATGTCCACTTTTTTCACGGATTGTTACCATATCTGTTTTTCTTTCACTTTCACGTCAGTGTACATTTATCTTTCGGATTATCCTCTTCACGCACATCTTCTTCTTTCTCGGACTGTTACCTTTTTAACACTTTTCACGCACATCCATCTTTTTCCTTCCTTTATTTTGCATTTCTTTATGTCCACTTTTCACACGCATGTCCTCTTTTTTCACGGATCGTTGCCTTATCTGATTTTCTTCCACGTCAGTGTACATTTGTCTTCGGGATTATCCTTTTCACGCACATCTTCTTCTTTCTCTGACTGGTACTTTTACAACCCTTTTCAAGCACATTTTCTTTTTTCATTCCTTTTTTTGTATTTCTTTATGCCCACTTTTTCACGGATGTCCGCTTTTTCACGGATAGTTGCCTTATTTATTTTTCTTTCACGTCATTTTACTTTTCCTTCGTGATTATCCTTATCACGCACATCTTCTTCTTTCACGGACAGGTACCTTCTCAACCCTTTACACGCACATCTTCTTTTTTCATTCCTTTTCTTTGTATTTCTTTATGTCCACTTTTTTCAAGCATGTCCACTTTTTTATACGGATTGTTGCCTTATCTATTTTTCTTTCACGTCAGTGTACATTTTTCTTCTTGATTATCCTTTTCACGCACAGCTTCTTCTTTCACGGGCTGGTTCATTTTCAACTTTTTCATGCACATCTTCATTTTTAATTCCTTTTCTTTATATTTCTTTATGACTACTTTTTTCACGACTGTCCACTTTTGTCACGGATTGGTGCCTTATCTATTATTCTTTCACGTCAGTCTACATTTTTCTTCGGGGTTATTCTTTTCACGCGCATCTTCTTCTTTCTCGGACAGGTACCTTTTTAACCCTTTTCACGCACATCCAT
Source organism: Lucinisca nassula (assembly GCA_963580285.1). Taxonomy (NCBI): domain Eukaryota; kingdom Metazoa; phylum Mollusca; class Bivalvia; order Lucinida; family Lucinidae; genus Lucinisca; species Lucinisca nassula. Next base: position 53,498,444 of record OY757017.1, read on the forward strand.
CTTTTTTCATTCCTTTATTTTCCATTTCTTTATGTTCACTTTTTTCACGCATCTCCACTTTTTTCACGGATTGTTGCCTTATCTGTTTTTCTTTTACGTCAGTGTACATTTTTCTTCGTGATCATCCTTTTCACGCACATCTTCTGCTTTCACAGACTGGTACCTTTTCAACCCTTTTCACGCGCATCTTCTTTTTTCATTCCTTTCCTTCGTATTGCTTAATTTGACATTTTCCCCCATGTCCACTTTTTTCACGGATTAGTGCCTTATTTATTTTTCTTTCACGTCAGTGTACATTTTTCTTCGTGATTATCCATTTCGCGCACATCTTCTTTCCCGGACTGGTACTTTTTCAATCCTTTTCACGCACATCTTCTTTTTTCATTCCTTTTCATAGTATTTCTTTATGCATCACGTGAACACGTCCGTGAAATGAAGACCCCCTAAACCCCAATTTATATAGAGAAAACTGGGGTTTACGCGGGTATTCGGTACTTTTCTTATTCTTGCTCCAAGACATAGGTTGTGGGTACTCGTTAGAACCGCCTCAATGAGGCGGTTCTAACGAGCTCCCACATCCTATGTTTTGAGCATTTATAAGAAAAATATGAAGGATTTTCATTAGAAAAGTAGCCGTTTTGGAGATATGAAAAAAGCACTATGTCGCACGGGTGTGTTATCATAATGGTCTATTTTTTTCACGCATGTCCATTTTTTTCACGGATTGTTGCCTTATCTATTTGTCTTTCACGTCAGTGTACATTCATTTTCGTGACTATCCTTTTCACGTACGTCTTCTTCTTTCAAGGACTGGTACCTTTTCAACTCTTTACACGCACTTCTTCTTTTTCATTCCTTTTCTTTGTATTTCTTTATGTCTACTTTTTTACGCCTGTCAACTTTTTTCACGGATTGGTGCCTTATCTATTTTTCTTTCACGTCAGTCTACCATCTTCTTTCTCGCACTTGTGTCTTTTCAACCCTTTTCACGCACATCCATCTTTTTCATTCCTTAATTTTGTATTGTTTATGTCCACTTGTTGCCTTATATGTTTTTCTTTCACGTCAGTGTAGATTTTTCTTCGTGCTTATCCTTTTCACGCACATCTTCTGCTTTCACGGTCTGGTACATTTTTAATATTTTTCACGCACATCTTTTTTCATTCCTTTCCTTTGTATTTCTTTATGTCCACATTTTTCACGAATGTCCACTTTTTTCACGGATTGTTGTCTTATCTATTTTACTTTCACGTCAGTGTAGAATTTTCTTCGTGATTATCCTTATCACGCACATCTTCTTCTTTCACGTACAGGTACCTTTTCTACGCTTCTCACGCACATCGTTTTTCATTCATTATCTTTGTATTTCTTTATGTCGACTTTTTTCACGCATGTCCACTTTTTTCACGGATTGTTGCCTTATCTATTTTTCTTTCACGTCAGTGTACATTTTTCTTCGTAATTATCCTTTTCACGTACATCTTCTTTCACGGACTACCTTTTCAACCCTTTTTACGCACATCTTCTTTTTTCATTGCTTTTCTTTGTTTTTCCTTATGTCTACTTTTTTCACGCCTGTCCACTTTTTTCACGATTGATGCCTTATCTTTTGTTCTTTCACGTCAGTGTACATTTGTCTCGGGATTATCCTTTTCATGCACATCTTCTTCTTTCTCGGACTGGTACCTTTTCAACCCTTTTCACAAACATCCATTCTTTATTCATTCCTTTATTTTTATTTCTTTCTGTCCACTTTTTTCACGGTTGACCACTTTTTTCACGGTTTGGTGCCTTATCTATTTTTTTTTTACGTCAGTGTACATTTTTCTTCGTGATCATCCTTTTCACGCACATCTTCTGCTTTCACAGACTGGTACCTTTTCAACCCTTTTCACGCGCATCTTCTTTTTTCATTCCTTTCCTTCGTATTGCTTAATTTGACATTTTTCCCCCATGTCCACTTTTTTCACGGATTAGTGCCTTATTTATTTTTCTTTCACGTCAGTGTACATTTTTCTTCGTGATTATCCATTTTGCGCACATCTTCTTTCCCGGACTGGTACTTTTTCAATCCTTTTCACGCACATCTCTTTTTTCATTCCTTTTCATAGTATTTCTTTATGCATCATGTGAACACGTCCGTGAAATGAAGACCCCCTAAACCCCAATTTATATAGAGAAAACTGGGGTTTACGGGGGTATTCGGTACTTTTCTTATTTCTGCTCCAAGACATAGGTTGTGGGTACTCGTTAGAACCGCCTCAATGAGGCGGTTCTAACGAGCACCCACATCCTATGTTTTGAGCATTATAAGAAAAATATGAAGGATTTTCATTAGAAAAGTAGCCGTTTTGGAGATATGAAAAAAGCACTATGTCGCACGGGTGTGTTATCATAATGGTCTATTTTTTCATGCATGTCCATTTTTTTTCACGGATTGTTGCCTTATCTATTTGTCTTTCACGTCAGTGTACATTCATTTTCGTGACTATCCTTTTCACGTACGTCTTCTTCTTTCAAGGACTGGTACCTTTTCAACTCTTTACACGCACTTCTTCTTTTTCATTCCTTTTCTTTGTATTTCTTTATGTATACTTTTTTACGCCTGTCAACTTTTTTCACGGATTGGTGCCTTATCTATTTTTCTTTCACGTCAGTCTACCATCTTCTTTCTCGCACTTGTGTCTTTTCAACCCTTTTCACGCACATCCATCTTTTTCATTCCTTAATTTTGTATTGTTTATGTCCACTTGTTGCCTTATATGTTTTTCTTTCACGTCAGTGTAGATTTTTCTTCGTGCTTATCCTTTTCACGCACATCTTCTGCTTTCACGGTCTGGTACATTTTTAATATTTTTCACGCACATCTTTTTTCATTCCTTTCCTTTGTATTTCTTTATGTCCACATTTTTCACGAATGTCCACTTTTTTCACGGATTGTTGTCTTATCTATTTTACTTTCACGTCAGTGTAGATGTTTCTTCGTGATTATCCTTATCACGCACATCTTCTTTCACGGACAGGTACCTTTTCTACGCTTCTCACGCACATCGTTTTTCATTCATTATCTTTGTATTTCTTTATGTCGACTTTTTTCACGCATGTCCACTTTTTTCACGGATTGTTGCCTTATCTATTTTTCTTTCACGTCAGTGTACATTTTTCTTCGTAATTATCCTTTTCACGTACATCTTCTTTCACGGACTACCTTTTCAACCCTTTTTACGCACATCTTCTTTTTTCATTGCTTTTCTTTGTTTTTCCTTATGTCTACTTTTTTCACGCCTGTCCACTTTTTTCACGATTGATGCCTTATCTTTTGTTCTTTCACGTCAGTGTACATTTGTCTCGGGATTATCCTTTTCATGCACATCTTCTTCTTTCTCGGACTGGTACCTTTTCAACCCTTTTCACAAACATCCATTCTTTATTCATTTCTTTATTTTTATTTCTTTCTGTCCACTTTTTTCACGGTTGTCCACTTTTTTCACGGTTTGGTGCCTTATCTATTTTTTTTTCACGTCAGTGTACATTTTTCTTCGAGGTTATCCTTATCACGCACATCTTCTTTCACGGTCCGGTACCTTTTTCACCCATTTCACGCACATCTTTAATTTCATTCCTTTTCTTTGAAATTTCTTTATGTCCACTTTTTTCACGGATTGTTGCCTTATCTGCTTTTCTTTCACGTCAGTGTACATTTATCTTCGTGATTATCCTTTTCACGCACATCTTCTTCTTTCACGGGCTGGTACCTCTTTCAACCCTTTTCACGCACATCTTTTTTTTTCATTCCTTTTCTTTGTATTTCTTGATGTCTACTTTTTTCACGCCTGTCCACTGTTTTCACGTTTTGTTGCCTTCTCTATTTTTCTTTCACGTCAGTCTACATTTTCCTTCGGGATTATCCTTTTCACGCGCATCTTCTTTTTTTCGGACTGGTACCTTCTCAACCCCTTTCACGCACCGACATCTTTTTTCATTCCTTTATTTTGCATTTCTTTATGTCTACTTTTTTCAAGCATGTCCACTTTTTTCACGGATTGTTACCTTATTATTTTACTTTCACGTCAGTGTTGATTTTTTTTCGTGATTATCCTTATCACGCACATCTTTTTCTTTCACGGACAGGTACCTTTTCCACGCTTTTCACGCACATCGTTTTTCATTCATTATCTTTGTATTTCATTATTGTTGCCTTATCTATTTTTCTTTCACGTCAGTGTATAATTGTCTTCGTGATTACCATTTTCACGCACATCTTCTGCTTTCACGGACTGGTACCTTTTCAACCCTTTTCAAGCACATCTTTTTTCATTCCTTTCCTTTTTGTTTCTTTATGTCCACTTTTTTCACGGATGTCCACTTTTTCACGGGTTGTTATCTTATCTATTTTTCTTTCACGTCAGTGTACTTTTATCTTCGTGATTATCCTTATCACGCACATCTTCTTTCACGGGCAGATACCTTTTCAACACTTTTCACGCACAACTTTTTTCATTCCTTTTCTTTGTTTTTCTTTATGTCCACTTTTTCAAGGATTGTTGCCTTTTCTATTCTTTTCTTTCATGTCAGTGTATATTTTTCTTCGTAATTATCATTTTCACGCACAACTTTTTTCATTCCTTTTCTTTGTATTTCTTTATGTCCACTTTTTTCACGGATGTCCACTTTTTTCACAAATTGGTGCCTTATCTATTGTTCTTCCTCGCCAGACTACATTATTCTTCGGGATTATCCTTTTCACGCGCATCTTCTTCTGTCTCGGACTGGTACCTTTTCAGCCCTTTTCACGCACATCCACCTTTTTCATTCCTTTATTTTGGATTTCTGTATGTCCACTTTTTTACGCATGTCCACTTTATTACGGATTGTTGCCTTATCTATTTTTCTTTCACGTCAGTGTACATTTATCTTCGGGATTATCCTTTTCACGCTCATCTACTTCTTCTCGGACTTGTACCCTTTTCAAACACAGCCATCTTTTTCATTTCTTTATTTTGTATTTATTTATGTCTACGTTTTTCACGGATGTCCACTTTTTCACGGATTGGTGCCTTATCTATTTTTCTTTCACGTCAGTTTACTTTTATCTTCGGGATTATCCTTTTCATGCACATCTTTTGTATTTCTTTATGTCCACGTTTTTCACGGATGTCCACTTTTTCACGGATTGGTGCCTTATCTATTTTTCTTTCACGTCAGTGTACATTTAACTTCGGGATTATCCTTTTCACGCACATCTTCTGCTTTCACGGATTGGTACCTTTTCAAAACTTTTCAAGCACAACTTCTTTTTTCATTCCTTTCCTTTGTATTTCTTTATGTCCACTTTTTTCACGCCTGTCTACTTTTTTCACGGATTGGTGCCTTATCTTTTTTCTTTCACGCCAGTCTACCTTCTTCTTGCTCGGACTGGTACCTTTTCAACCCTTTTCGCGCACATCCTACTTTTTCATTCATTATTTTGTATGTTTTATGTCCTCTTTTTTCACGCATATCCACTTTTTCACGGATTGTTGCCTTATCTGTTTACATTCACGTCAGTGTACATTTTTCTTCGTGATTATCCTTTTCACGCACATCTTCTGTTTTCACGGACTGGTACATTTTCAACCATTTTCACGCACATCTTCTTTTTTCATTCCTTTCCTTTGTATTTCTTTATGTCCACTTTTTTCACGGATGTCCTTTTTTCCACGGATTGTTGCCTTATCTATTTTTCTTTCACGCCATTGTACATTTTACTTCGTGATTATCCTTATCACGCACATCTTCTTCTTTCACGGACAGGTACCTTTTCAACCCTTTTCACGCACATCTTTTTTCATTCTTTTTTCTTTATGTCCACCTTTTCCACGCATGTCCAATTTTTCACGGATTGTTGTCTTATCTATTTTTCTTTCACGTCAGTGTACATTTTTCTTCATGATTATCCTTTTCATGCACATCTTCTTTCACGGACTGGTACCTTTTCAACCCTTTTATGCACGTCTTCTTTTTTCATTCCTTTTCTTTGTATTTCTTAATGTCTACTTTTTTCACGCCTTTCCACTTTTTTCCCGGATTGATGCCTTATCTTTTTTTCTTTCACGTGAGTGTACATTTATCTTCGGGATTATCCTTTTCACGCACATCTTCTTCTTTCACGCACATCCTTTCTTTTTTCATTTCTTTATTTTGTATTTCTTTATGTCCTCTTTTTTCACGGATGTCCAATTTTTTCACGGACTGGTGCCTTATCTATTTTTTTTTTTTTTTTTCACGTCAGTGTTCATTTTTTATTCGTGATTATCCTTTTCGCGCACATCTTCTGCTTTCACGGACTGTCACCTTTTCAACATTTTTCACGCATATCTTCTTTTATCATTCCTTTCCTTTGTATTTTTTATGTCCGCTTTTTTCACGGTTGTCCACTTTTTTCAAGGAGTGTTGCCTTATCTATTTTTCTTTCACGTCAGTGTACATTTTTCTTCGTGATTATCCTTATCACGCACATCTTCTTCTTTCACGGACAGGTACCTTTCCAACCCATTTCACGCACATCTTTTTTCATACCTATTCTTTATCTTTCTTTATGTCAACTTTTTCACGCATGTCCATTTTTTCACGGATTGTTTTCTTATCTATTTTTCTTTCACGTAAGTGTACATTTATCTTCGTGATTATCCTTTTCATGCACATCTTCTTCTTTCATGGACTGGTACCTTTTAAACCCTTTTCACGAACATCTTCTTTTTTCATTCCTTTTCTTTGTATTTCTTTATGTCTACTTTTTTCACGCCTGTATTTCTTTATGTCCGGACTAGTACCTTTTCAACCCTTTTCACTCACATCTTCTTTTTCATTCCTTTCCTTTTTGTTTCTTTATGTCCATTTTTTTCACGGATGTCCACTTTTTTCACGGATTGTCGCCTTATCTATTTTTCTGTCACGTCAGTGTACATTTATCTTCGTGATTATCCTTATCACGCACATCTTCCTCTTCCACGGATGGGTACCTTTTCAACACTTTTCACGCACATCTTTTTCATTCCTGTTCTTTGTATTTCTTTATGTCCACTTTTTTCACGCATGTCCACTTTTTAACGGATTGTTGCCTTATCAATTTTTCTTTCTTGTCAGTGTACATTTTTCTTCGTGATTATTCTTTTCACGGAGATCGTCTTCTTTCACGGGCTGGTACCTTTTCATCCCTTTTCACTCAAATCTTTTTTCTTTCTTTTCCTTTTTTGTTTCTTTATGTCCACTTTTTTCACGGATGTCCACTTTTTCCACGGTTTGTTTCCTTATCTATTTTTCTTTCACGTCAGAGTACATTTATCTTCGTGACTATCCTTATCACGCACATCTTCTTTTTTCCTGAACAGGTACCTTTTCAACCCTTTTCACGCACATCTTCTTTTTTCATTCCTTTCCTTTAAATTTCTTTATGTCAACTTTTTTCAGGCATGTCCATTTTTTTCACAGATTATTGCCTTATCTTTTTTCTTTCACGTCAGTGTACATTTTTCTTCGTGATTATCCTTTCCACGCACATCTTCTTCTTTCACGGACTGGTACCTTTTCAACCCTTTTCACGCTCATCTTCTTTTTTCAGTCCTTTTCTTTATATTTCTTTATGTCCACTTTTTTCACGCATGTCCACTTTTTTCACGGATTGGTGCCTTATCTATTTTTTTCACGTCAGACTACATTATTCTTCGGGATTATCCTTTTCACGCGCATCTTCTTCTTTCTCGGACTGGTACCTTTTCAACCCTTTTCACGCACATCCATCTTTTTTCATTCCTTTATTTTGCTTTTTTTATGTCCACTTTTTTCACGCATGTCCACTTTTTTACGGATTGTTGTCTTATCTTTTTTTCTTTCACGCCAGTGTACATTTATCTTCGGGATAATCCTTTTCACGCACATCTTCTTCCTTCACCGACTGGTACCTTTTCAACTCTTTTCAAGCACATCCATCTTTTTTCATTCCTTTATTTTGTATTTCTTTATGTCCCATTTTTTCACGGATGTCCACTTGTTCACGGATTGGTGCAATGTCTGTTTTTTCTATCGTGTCAGTGTACATTTTTCTTCGAGATTATTCTTTTCACGCACATCTTCTGTTTTCACGGACTGGTACCTTTTCAACCCTTTTCACGTACATCTTTTTTCATTCCTTTTCATTGTATTTCTTTATGTCCACTTTTTCACGGCCGTCCACTTTTTCACAGATTGTTTCCTTATCTGTTTTTCTTTCACGCCACTGTACATTTTTCTTCGTGATTAACCTTTTCACGCACATCTGCTTTCACGGTCTAGTACCTTTTCAACGCTTTTCACGCACATCTTCTTTTTTATTCCTTTCCTTTGTATTTCTTTTTATCCACTTTTTTCACGGATGTCCACTTTTTTCACGGATCGTTGCCTTATCTATTTTTCTTTCACGTCAGTGTACATTTATCTTCGTGACTATCCTTATCACGCACATCTTCTTTTTCCAGGACAGGTACCTTTTCAACCCTTTTCACGCACATCTTTTTTCATTCCTTTTCTTTATATTTCTTTATGTCAACTTTTTTCAGGCATGTCCATTTTTTCACAGATTGTTGCCTTATCTAATTTTCTTTCATGTCAGTGTACATTTTTCTCCGTGACTTTCCTTTTCACGCACATCTTCTTCTTTCACGGACTGGTACCTTTTCAACCCTTTTCACGCAGATTTTCTTTTTTCATTCCTTTTCTTTGTTTTTCTTTATGTCCACTTTTTCACGCATGTGCACTTTTTTCACGGATTGTTGCCTTATCTATTTTTCTTTCACGCCAGTGTACATTTATCTTCGTGATTATCCTTTTCACGCACATCTTCTTTCACGGACTGGTACCTGTTCAACCCTTTTCACGCACGTCTTCTTTATCATTCCTTTTCTTTGTATTTCTTTATATCTACTTTTTTCACGCCTGTCCAATTTTTTCATGGATTGGTGCCTTATCTATTTTTCTTTCGCGTCAGTCTACAATTTCTTCGGGATTATTCTTTTCACGCGCATCTTCTTCTTTCTCGGACTGGTACCTTTTCAACCCTTTTCACGCACATCCATCTTTTTTCATTCCTTTATTTTTCATTTCTTTATGTCCACTTTTTCACGCATGTCCACTTTTTTCACGGATTGTTGCCTTATCTGTTTTTTTTTTCACGTCAGTGTACATTTTTCTTCGTGATTATCCTTTTCACGCACATTTTCTGCTTTCAAGGGCTGTTACCTTTTCAATCCTTTTCACGCACCATTTTTTTTTCATTCCTTTTCTTTGTATTTCTTTATGTCTACTTTTTTCACGCCTGTCCTCTTTTTTCACGGATTAGAGCCTTTTCTATTTTTCTTTCACGTTAGTGTACATTTTTCTTCGTGATTATCCATTTCACGCACATCTTCTTCTTTCTCGGACTGGTACATTTTCAACCCTTTTCACGCAATCTTCTTTTTCATTCCTTTTCTTTGTATTTTTTTATGTCTTCTTTTTTCACGCCTGTCCACTTTTTTCACTGTTTGGTGCCTTATCTATTTTTCTATCACTTCAGTGTACATTTTTCTTCGTGATTATCCTTTTCACGCACATCTTCTTCTTTCACAGACTGGTACCTTTTCAACCCTTTTCAAACACATCTTCTTTTACATTCCCTTTCTTTGTATTTCTTTATGTCTACTTTTTTCACGCCTGCCTTTTTTTCACTGATTGATGCCTTATCTACTTTTTATACGTCCTATCTCCTTTTCCACACAGGCTGGAAATTAAGGGTTTCTCATGCGTACTGATCAATAGCTCGTCTAGATTATTCAGGGTGAGGAAGGTTCGTTGTACTACAGCATTTGCAGGATCTTCTCGTTGTTTTTGTTACTTTTAAAATGCATCGATACCTTTTTTTTCGGGGGGGGGGGGGGGGCACCTGTACACAATTCTCGAGGTAACAAAATTATAATTCCTCTCCCAGATGGATTAGAGAAGTACTCAGAGAACTGTTATACAAAACCAAACAGAGGGAGAGATAGATTTTTTTAATAAAAAAGATCATTTTTTTTCTTTGTTTGCAGTGGAGTTTAACGGCCCAGTCAACAGCATTCAGGTTATTTTGAGCCGGTCAGTTTACCTATCCACACATTTTCTTGACAGGCTTATACGTTAGCAGTTAACCTGCACACTGCACCTTCTTACGCCGGAAACTGACAACTGCTGTTCAAGAGCAAAATGTCAGTAACAGTCACAGAGGTGAAACTTTCATTGCATGGTATATCGTATACTTCCCAGCTATTACGCAATAGCCGGCCAATATGGGGCTGAAAGCGAAAAAACGTTGATAGGTCGTATCGCTGTCGGACGTTGGTCCGATGTTTTGGGCGGCTGGGCAATAGTTCATCCAAGGAGGATTGAAAATGTGACTATTGATTTGTTTATAGTATAAGCCCCGCCTTAAACAATCGGTTAACGCCCACTTAGCAACGCGCATGCGCAGTTGCGGAAATGTCTCCTTTTTTCACGGTCCACTTTTATTACATTACACCTTCGGCCCTAACGAGTATTCACAACCGAAATAAGAAAAATATTGAATACCCCTATAGCCTAAACCCTGCATGGTTTTGTCCATATAAAGTGTGGCTTATGGAGGTTTCACCGACTTAATTTACGCAAATATTTGAGGGTCACTGATGAGGCCAAATTGGCCGAAACTAGCTAGTCTGGCCCAGAATACTGTACACACCATACTTTTGACCCGCAAAATGCCGAGAAAAAAACAATATCTGAAAATGTCGTATGCTTGCTTATGTCGTCTGCCGAATCTTCTTGCAAACTTTTTAAAAAAATACCTTTTTTTAATCCAGGAAAACATTGTGGACCCATGAGCATAGAGGAGCAGTCTAATCTGGGTCCACACTGTTTGCAAAAAAAAATGAGTTTTGAAATATCGACAGACGACAACTGTCGTGACTGGCATCTTACAGATCAAGTTCTCGGTCCCCGCCAATCAGGGCTTCACCAAATAAGAGTTGCTGCATGATGCTTGCACACAGAGATGAAACCAACTCGCACACGGGTACTGGTAAACCACTCAGAAAATCTAAGCCTGCCCAGGAAAAGCGGTGCGAGTCGGCCCGTCCATGCTTATAAATGCTATTGGTTTCATTGGGCGGCAGGGCTTGTGAAGTCATTTGATCCAAAGGTCAGGTAAAGGTCACACAAAATTGGAAGCAACGTATCCAAAATGACCTTTACAGTGTTGACGGAGACGTTAAACCTCAAATCAAAACAAACAAAAAGTAAAGTTCTTGGTGTTTTATATACTCAGTCAAAAAAGTACCTTTACATAAAATTGCTTCAGTTACCATAGTCACTACAAATGAAAAATACACAAAATTTGATTTGTTTTTGTTAGAGGATTAATTTTTCCGTGCAAAAACCCTAACAGTTTCTGTTTATGTAAGCTCACCAGCCTGTGCTATTGTTTTAAACACCAGAGGGGTCACTGTGACAACTTCGCAGAATAAAGCATTACAAATGCCTAGATTTAACACCATTTAAATTACATTTCGCATAAGATTTCTAAAATTTGATACATGTAGCCTTCAATTAGATACAATGTGTGTCTATTCACAAACGATTTGGAACTTTAGTTCAATTAGCTTAGAGAAATAGACGATCACGTATGGGGCTCCGATTCTCTGAAGCTGTGTGCAAAATGCTGCTTTCAATGGAATCTCCATAGAAAGTCAAAATTCATAGTGCTACATGCTACATGAATTTTCTACATTATTTTCCATCATGATTAACAGCAATGGTGGCAACAAAGTGCTTTTTAAATAAATTGTAAAAATTGAATTACAGGTATAGAAATAACAACCGTTTGAAAATTGCTATATTTTAATTGAAAGGGAGATAATCTGAGAATTTCACAAATGAAAGCCTTGGTTGTAGTGCAAATCATGGGTGGTGTGAGTTTCGATGTTCAATGGGAATGGTCTTTCATTTGAGACTCAAAATAATCATCTGCGTATGCGCAATTCCGAATTCTTTGCAAAACCTTTCTAGGCACATATTGCAAGACAACTCTGGTGCAGAATTTTATGGGCAAACGCAAATTAATGCATTTTGTAGCTAAACGTCCGATTTGCATGTTTACAGCCATCTTAAGCTGAATGGCTACCGGATAATTGCTGGAATTTACCCGGAAGTCGGTATAGTTACTTTTTTGACAGAGTATAGAACAGTATTAACGTGATGAATACGCACAGGTCAATTGATTCATACATTGTGACTGTTTACGGCTGTAAATCAAAGTTTTTGGATAATTAATTGCATCATTATTGCATAGTTTTTATTACTTTTATTATTATCAACGCTGAATCCTATTTTCTGGGTGAAACATAAGAATATTTCAAAATGTCTTACCCAGCATCCATCTTTTAGAAAGAAATATACACTTTGTTTTTTTCCATGTGCAGAGCTGACATTCAGATTAAAGACCAAAGATGCAGGTAAAATGGCAATCTAAGACTGAAACGAAGCAGTCTAATCTGTATAGGTCATTTTGGAGACGGTGCTTCCAATTTTGTGGGACTTTTACCCGACATTGAGATTAAATGACATCTCAAGCACTATCACCCAATGAAACCAATTGGATTTATAAGCATGGACGGACCGACTCGCACCGCTTTACCTAGGCAGGCTTATATCTTCTAAGGGGTTTACCAGTACCCGTGTGTGGTCGGTTTCAGCTCTGCGTGGAAGCATCATGCAGCCCATCTATTTCTTCAAGCCCCGATTGGCGGGTGCCAGCGAAATCTTGGGATCATTTCTGTAGATGTGAAAAAAAATTAAATGTCCAAGCCTTCGTGGCACCTTTGGTAAGAGCGCTGACTCACTAAGCCTCTCGACGCTGTGGTTCAAGCCTTGCTCTGACCATATGTGAGATGTAGAGGACAGGTAGTTTTTCTCCGGGTACTCCGTTTTCGCGCACAGGCTGGAGATAAGTAAAACGATCTTGAGAGGACCGTTAAACCGAACAAAAATGTACTGGAAACCACAACACGGAATTTTATAATCTTTCAAAGCGCGGTCAGACGTGACTGAACTTTTAAATTTTGGACTAGTCCGTGTTTTAGGTAAGTCGCCTTCAGTTGGGATTTTACATTGGCAGATATAGTTTTACTGAGCTTCATACTGCATCATACTAGCCACTTGTCAACGACTTCTACATAATGGCATTATCAAACAAGAGCTTCGCAAGCGGGGCATAATACGCCGGTGGCAATTAGTAAGATTGAGCATGCACATACTGACTGTTGAACAAGTTTGGGTTTGTGGAATGTAACCAAGGAACAATAAGGCTCCATATATTCTTACCTGGCACAATTAATAACCCTCAATGGCTCAAATACCTGTCTCCAACAACTTTTTATGGTCGGTAATATTTGATGGACCATAACCTCAAAATTCTAAAAGCATAACTCTGGCAATAAATGATGGACTGTAACCTTGAAAAAAAAATATGCGCTGCTCCACATCATAGTCTGACTATTCATAAGTTTCAGCTTCATCAGATCTAAAATGTGGGAGGCACTATCCAGAAACAAAATATTTTTAGAAAAAATCTGTGAAAGGGGATAACTTTGGTAATATCTAGAAAGGGGAGTAACTCTGGTAATATATGGCGGACTCTAACCTAAAAATATGCACTGTTCCACAGCATTGTCTTACTATATGTAAAGTTTCAACTTCATCAGATGTAAAATGTAAGATGAGGTATCCGGAAACGTAATGTTTAGAAAAATCTGTTAAAGGGGTATAACTCTGTTAATTTTGGCAGACTGTACATAACCTCAAAATGATATGCACTGTTCCATATCATGGGCTTGGTGTATGTAAAGTATTAACATAATCAGGTCTTAAATGTCGGAGGAGTTATCCGGAAACAAAATGTTTACAGAATTTTTCAAAGGGGCATAACTCTATTATTATTTGGTGGACCATAACCTTGATTAACCCTTTCAGTACCAAATGCAATCATGCTCCTTATATATAGCAGGACTCCATTTCAAAATTAAGTGTATTCTTCAAAATCTGTTTGGATACTGGCTGAAAGTTTTGCAAACAATGCACGCCCAGATCAGACGCCGCATTCTGCGGCGTTTGATCTGGGCCTACACTGTGTGCCAACTACTCATTTTGGGGTTTCTGGTACAAAAATAGTCATCGGAAGAGACGGCAAATCCCCCAGCCAGAAGCCAATTTGGCCTTCAGAAGATTGTTCACCAATAGAAAGTGCACCGGAATGTAACCAGCAATATATCACAAAAGTATTGCAGTTAGATTATACTGTCAGGGGAGATAACTAAAAAACCAGGGCATTCAGAACTGTGGTTCTTGTGCATGACATGCCTGCCTAAGCTCATGTATTTCTGGACAAAGTACCATCATGTCTCAAAGGATATTGGAGATACGCTGATCACAAGCTGGTCATACGTCTATAAATATGTGGTGTACAGTTAAACTTGAAACTTTACGCATATCTCCACATCATAGTCCTGCTATCTACAAAGTTTCAGATTGATCACGTGAAAACTGTAGGAGGAGTTATCCGGAAATGAAAATGTATACCGAAATTTTCAAAGGGGCATAACTCTATAAATGTTTGGTGTACGATTAACCTCGAAACTTGACGCACATCTTCACCTTGTAGTCATACTATTTACAAAGTTTCAGGTTAATTGAATGAAAACTGTGGGAGGGGTTGTACGGAAATGAAAATGTTTACCAAAATTTTCAAAGGAGCATTTGGTGTGCGGTTAACCTTAAAACTTTAACGATATCTCCACATCATATATAGTCTTGGTATCTACAAAGTTTCAGGTTATTCGGATGGAAACTGTAGGAGGAGTTATCCGGAAACGAAAATATTTACCGCAATTTTCAAAGGGGCATAACTCTATTAATATTTGGTGTATGGTTAACCTTGAAACTTAACGCACATGTCCACCTCATAGTCTTACTATCTACAAAGTTTCAGGTTAATCGGATGAAAACTGTAGCAGGAGTTATCCGGAATTGAAAAGGTTTACGAATGGACGGACGGACAGATAGACGCCAACCCCATAACATAATAGGACCGGGTTTTTTTTTAAAACGGGCGTATAAAAAGGGGCAAAACTCAATTAAATATTTTCGGAATTTTTGTCAAAAGTTAATCAGGTCATCTACACATTAGACCCAAACTGTATGCCAAATATCATGAGCCTAGCTCAAGCGGTTCTCCAGATATTTTGTTCCCGAGGTTGCCCTATAGCCACAATGCTTAAGTCCAAAAAAGGGGCATTACTCCATTAAATATTTTCGGAATTTCGTCAAAAGTTACTCAGGTCATCTACACATTAGACCCAAACTGTATGCCAAATATCATGAGCCTAGCTAGCTCAAGCGGTTCTCCAGATATTTTGTTCACAAGGTTTCCCCATAGCCACAATGCTTTAGTCGAAAAAGGTGCATAACTCGGTTAAATTTTTTCGGAATAGGGTCAAAAGTTAATCAGGTCATCTACACATTAGACCCAAACTGTATGCCAAATATCATGAGCCTAGCTCAAGCGGTACTCCAGATATTTTGTTCACAAGGTTTCCCTATAGCCACAATGCATAAGTCCAAAAAGGGGCATAACTCCGTTAAATATTTCGGGAATTTCGTCAAAAAGTAATCAGATCATCTACACATTAGACCCAAACTGTATGCAAAATATCATGAGCCTAGCTCAAGCGGTTCTCCAGATAATTTGTTCACAAGGTTCCCCTATAGCCACAATGCATAAGCCAACAAAGGGGCATAACTCTATTACTATTTGGTGTATGGTTAACCTTGAAACTTTACGCACATGCCCACCTCATAGCCTTAATATCTACAAAGTTTTAGGTTAATCGGATGGAAACTGTAGAAACAGTTATCCGGAAACGAAAATGTTTACCGCAATTTTCAAAGGAGCATAACTTTATGAATGTTTGGTGTATGGTTAACCTTGAAACTTTACGCTTATGTCCACAGCATATTCTTACTATCTACAAAGTTTCAGGTCAATCGGATGAAAACTGTAGGAGGAGTTATCCGGAAACGATTACGGACGGACGGACGGGCGGACGCCGACCCCATAACATAATACGATGTTTTTTTTTTTTTTTTTTTTTTTTCAAAACGGGCGTATAAAAACTTATTTATAATTTTAAAATCCTGTGAAAAAAAAAAGAAATCCGAAACCTGCTTCCCCTAAAACATGGACTAGTCTTGTCACGCTTGAACGTTGAACTCTCAGAAGTCGGTGATAAACTACGAGACCTCTGAACATGAAAACAATAGGTGAAATACACAAATCACATGTCAGATAATGCATTTACACGCATTTCGTACAAAGTTGTTTGTCCGAAACCGATGACGTCACAACCATGCTGCAGGATGCTAAAATTAGTGCCGTCAAGTAATAGTGCATTATTGGATTCCGTTTAAACGCTATATAATCCTCAACCCTCTTCCGAGTATTGAAAGAATGGTTGCTTGCGCAAGAGTACTGGTAAACCACTTAGAACTAAGCTTGCCCTGGCAAAGTGGTGGGATCAGACCGTTCAATGCTTACGGGTCTTTTGGTTTCATTGAGTGGCAGGGCTTGAGATATAGCAGTCATTTCATCTCAGTTTTGTGTTAAAGTCCTGCAAAATTGGAGAAGGTATAATTTGAGGACCTTAAATGGTGGACCAGAGGACTGAGGACCAAGTCTTCTAGAGGACCAGGTGTATAATTTGAGGACAAAATACAGGAGGACCAGTGCTTCAATAACACATATCATGTCTATGATAATTGAAGATAATTACTGTTTATTGAAAATGGCACCTACTGGTATGGTATATCACCTCATGGGTAAAAAGAGAAAAAAGGAATAAATAAATAAATACATGAAAGGAAAACATGTTGTTATCCCCACGTTTTTCAACGAAAAGTGGGGATATTGTTATCGCCTCCGTCCGTCGGTCCGTCTGTCCGCACCAACAAATGTATAGTTAGGTGGCTATGTAAATGGACAGAATCAATGTAAGTCTATGGGATTTATTCCGTTAGACACCGAAAATACTTCTTTTCTGTGGCTAAAAGTAGCCACTTAAGTATCAATCCTGCCAAAAATAGCCACATAAGTATACATCCGTGAGAACGTCCGTCTGTCTGTCTGTCCGTCTGTCTGTCCGGCTATCTCCTCCTAAACCGTTAGCCGGAATTCAACCAAATTTGGTATGCGAGTTGCTTACATGAATGGCTTGCGCAAGAGCACATTTTTTTGTCCCCGCCCCCAGGGGCCCTGGGGAGGGGTCAAAAGGTCAAATTTTGATCTACTGTGGAGAAAACGTGGGGATTTGCGATGGCTTGCCATCGACTGCGCGCTCTAGTTATCAGATTATGCTTAGCGGAAAATTTTGTATGAAATGTTTTTTGTCATCTTGTTACACTTTTTTAAAATGTTTAGTTGAAATTAGAATTTCTCTTCTTTCTATATACTTGATATAATCTATCTGTTAAATTCACAAACTGCATGATGAACAGTGAAGATCCTGATCAGATGCTTATCTGGAGCTAACCTGTTTGCCAATGTAGGGATTGTCTTGTTCAGCGGAATAAGGGATGTCAAATGTAAGTACAACATAACACCATTATAGCACGGTTCATTAAAACACGCTTTCGCATATAACACGGTTTTAAGATCGATTCCAAAAGTATACCTTTACAGTGTTGACGGGGACGTTAAACCTCAAATCAAACAAACAAACAAACAAAATAGATTATATAGAAAAATAACCATAAATGGTCATTTATCTATATAATCTACACATTTTGTTTGGATATAACACGGTTGTTTAACTAATACCGTTTCTACTTTAGACCCCATTAATAGTGTTATAATTAGGTTGTGGTGTAATATAACATTATAAATCATGCGCATAGGAATGACGAAACATGTGTGCCATGATTCTAATCATATCTTACAGAAACTCATTTGAATCACCACTGTACAGGCTAGTTAACTCTCTAAGGTCATGTAACGGGAAAAACCTGTACCTTCAATCCACTGAAGGGAGGAATTCCCAATAATATAGGACTTTGACAGAGTAAAATCAGATCATGCAGAATGTAGCATATGATCAGGGACTTTATTGTTTAAAACACACACACACACGCGCACGTACGCACGCACGCACACACGCACACACACACATTGTCACAGTACTTTTTCTAAAACTGTAAAGGTCATTTTGGAGACATTGTTTGAAATTATGGAACTTTTAGCTGACATTGAGATGAAATGACTACTCAAGCCCTGCTGCCCAATGAAACCAATAGGGTTTATAAGCATGGATGGTCCGACACTCGCAACGGTTTGCCCGGGCAGACTTAGATCTTGTAAGCCGTTTACCAGTACTTGTGTGCAGGACGGTTTCAGCTCTGCGTGGAATTATCATACAGCCCATCACTTTCTTCAAGCCCCGATGGGTGGGGGCCGCTTCACTGGTTGCCAAGATAAACCTCCTATGAAACACTCTGACCCACTGCGGCTATTTTCTATAAAAAAGAGGCCCATGAACCACTGTGCTCACCAGACGACAGGTGGTTTGTTTCATTTGAGGTTTAACGTCCCCGTCAACACTGTAAAGATCATTTTGGAGACGCTGCTTCCAATTTTGTGGGACTTTTACCCGACATTGAGATGAAATGACATCTAAAGCCCAGTCGCCCAATGAAACCATATAGAGTGCATAAGCATGGACGGTCCGAGACTTACACCGCTTTGTCTGGGCAGGCATAGTGTAGTGTATATTTTCTTGTCCTTTGGGATCATTGATTCCATTGTGGAATTTTGAAAATATCTGAGGGTCACTGATGAGGCCTTAATGGCCGAAACTAGCTACAGTACCATTCAGACGAATTTTTACACCAAGTTAACTAGGAGTTGACTACATTCAGACTACATTTGAACCCTAGAGTTGACTACAAGTTAACTCCCTAGTTAACTATAGTTCACTAGGGAGTTAACATGGGGTTAACTAATCCTTTGTCCTGTCATCAAACTCTTATCTGAGATTTGATTTGCATATAATTTCATAACTGAAAATTAAGATATGCATGGTTTTTACTATCAAATGAGTAATTAATAAAATGTACATTTAATTTCCTATATTATATTAAGACCACATTTTTGGCTGACCAGATATGGTCTTAATAATAGATTGTCTTAATAACAGATAAAACATATCTAAAAATGTTTTGGGGCAAGAATGGGAAACCTTTCACAAATTTCATAAGATGAAATACAAATCATTAAAAAAAAAAATAAGTTGATTTATATTTCATGCGCATGTTTTTTATAAAGCGAATTCCTTTCACTTTGCTTTCTTTTTAATACATTTACACATCTACTCTGTTATCTATCTATTTCTCTATTATAGGTCAAGCATTTTTTCCGGTTTCTCCAGTTTTCGTCCACCTCTAATTAACAATTAAAATAAAACATCTGTATGACATACAGGTTGTGGGTGGTTGTTGGAACTGCCTCAACGAGAACCCACAACATGTCTAGGAGCAGAAATAAGAAACAGTATAAACCTCTCTAAACCCCAGTTTTCTGCATACAAAGTGGAGTTTATGGGGTGTTCACTTGTTAACATAATGAATCGCCTAGAAATAAGTGAAATCATCTTGAGGGGGCTGTAACCTTAAACAAGAGGCCCATGGGCCACTATGCTCACCAGAGCTCAGGTGGGCACTGCCCAATTGCAGCCATGTATTTTAACATGATATCATTTTAATCTGCCAAATGAACCCCCATATCCAAATGAGCACCCATGTGGACTCAGTATATGAAACATTAGGCCTTTTATGAAGTAGAGGGGGTGGGGCATGGACCCAATGGAGCCCTGGTTGGTGTCACTAAATGTGTCTTATCAAAGAACAAGAATATATAGGGTTTAGCAGTGGGGATCTGCATGGCTCGAGATATAAGTGGAGGGGTTGGAGCATGCCCTGTCGTTCCCAGGAAAGCCCAAGATTGTTGTCCCTAAATGTGTCTTATCATAAGGACCAATATATATATGGTTTAGGGGTGGGAGTCTGAACGGTATCCAAGATATCCTTTCATGAAGTGGAAAGGAGAGGACTGGCCCCTGCGGACACCGCTAATAATAAGGAACAAGAACATATATGAATATGGGGTGGGGATTTGAATGGTTTCTGAAATATATGGCCTTTTATGAAGTGGAAGGGCGGGGCACATTGCCTCAGCACAAAGAGACCCCCAAGTTGGTGTGACTGAATGAGTCTTATCATAAGGAACAAGAATATATATGGTTTAGGGGTGGGGATCTGAACTATTTCTGAGATATGTGGCTTTTAATGAAGTCAAGCGGTGGAGCAAGGCCCGGGCATGCCCCGGGGACTCACAAGCTGGTGTTAATGAATGTGCCTTATCATAAGGAAGATGAATATATATGGTTTAGGGGTGGGGCTCTGAACAGTTTCTGAGATAAAAGGCATTTTGTTTAGTGCAGGGGTGGGGCAAGGCCCAGGGAGACCCCCAGGTTGGTGTCAATGAATGTGTCTTATCATAAGGTACAAGAATATATATGGTTTAGGGGTGGAAATCTGTAAGGTTTCCGAGATATTGTGATATTATGAAATGGAGGGGGTGGAGCATGGCCCCAGCACATCCCTGGGGACCCCCAGGTTGGTGTCACTGAATGTGTCTCATCATAATGAACAAGAACATATATGGTTTAGGGGTAGGGATCTGAACAGTTTCTGAGATATATGGCCTTTTGTGAAGTGAAGGGGTGGGGCATGGCTCCGGCGCACCCCGGAAGACCCCCAATTTGGGGTCAATGAATGTGTCTTATCATAAGAAGCAAGAATATATATGGTTTAGGGGTGGGGATCTGTAAGGTTTCCGAGATATTGGGCCTTTTATGAAATGGAGGGGCGGGACATGGCCCCGGCGCATCCCGGGGACCCCCAGTTTGATGTCACTGAATGGGTCTTATCATAAGGAACAAGAGTATATAGGGTTCAGGGGTGGGGATCTGAATGGTTTCCGAGATATTGGGCCTTTTATGAAGTGGAGGGGGTGGGGCATGGCCTCGGCGCATCCCGGAGGACCTCCAGGTTGGTGTCAATGAATGCGTCTTATCAATAAAAACAAGAATATATATGGTTTAGGGGTGGGGATCTGTAAGGTTTCTGAGATATAAGGCATTTTATGAAGTACTGGGGGGGGGGGGGGGGCGCATGGCCCCGGCACAACCTACTGGACTCCCAGGTTGACATGAAAGCATATGGCTGAGAGAAGTTTGCTAAAGGAACAATTCTATGAAAGTTTTGTCAAAATATCTGCAAAGGCTTTGTAGTTAATGCCATTTTTCAATTTTCCCCATTATAAGTCTATGGAAAATCTAAGTTGCCATGGCAACCAAACTAAAGAGCCGAATTTCATAAAAAACACAAAACCTGTAAAGGCAAATATGGTGAATATTTCCATAAACTCTCAGCCTCATAGAGCATACGGTTTCTGAGGAGATGATTTTTTAAGTTTTTTTTTTTTTCTATTTTTTTTCATTTTGGTTTCCATGGCAACCAATACAAATGAGCAGTAGGCCTAACATCATATGGCAGATAGTAGATTGCCTAAGGAATATTTCTATGAAAGTTTTGTCAAAATATCTGCAGCGGCTTAGCAGTAAATGCCATTTTTCAATTTTCCCCATTAAAAGTCTATGGGAGCTCTAAGTTGCTATAGCAACCAAACTAATGGGCCAATTTTCATAAAAAACACAAACTTTTAATCCCCCAACCCAAGCATGCTACAGATAAAATTTGGGCCCAATCGACCCAGTGGTTTCAGAGGAGATGTCGTTTGAAAGTGTTGACGACGACGCAGACGCCGACGACGACGACGACGACGACTCTAATCAGTCTGATCAGGTCCCACATTGTTTGCAAAATTGACTTTCAAAGTTACAAGCAGATAATAAAGCAGACAAAATTGTTGTGATTGATATCTTATGGGTTAATTAATCAGAAGGATAATGAAAAACTGCATCTGGAATTGTCATTTGTTTATGTTGTCTGCTACTCTTCTGGTAAACTTTTCAAAACATATTTTCAAAGTTTTCAAACATATTTATGCGTATAGTCAATCAGTGTGGACCCTGATCAGACTTCTCCAAGAGGAGCAGTCAGATTAGGTTCCATATTGTTTGAAAAATTGAAAATTTGACATTTTTAAAATAACCAGCAGATGGTTCAAAACAGGTTGTGGGTACTCGTTAGAACTGACTCAATGAGGCGGTTCTTTCAAATTCCCACTTCCTTTTTTTATTATCTGATTGCACGACCCGCAGAAAAAGCGACCGGCTGAAGGTTGATTTTCTAAGAGTGCCCTAAAATCACCATGTCATTCTGTCATTCTGTCAGTCTGTCAGTCTGTCATTCTGTCAGTCTGTCTGTCCGTCCGTAACCCGTTTGTGAAAATTAGTGATAGTGACCTAACCGCTTGGAATATTTAAACAATTTTTGGCATACTGATAGATATCAATGAGATCTAACCAATGAACATGCGAAATATTACATTCCATTTAGTATAGCCTCGCTGAGGCGAAAAATGTGAAAATTTGCGAACTGCTTCTCCTCGGAAACCGTTGGGCCGATTGAACTCAAATTTCATATGGAGCCTCTATGGGATGGGGAAAACCAAAATTTACTAATGGGGTCCAGGTCACATCACCGAAATGGCCGCCAAGCTATATATGGTCTGTCTGTCTGTCCGTCCGTAACCCGTTTGTGAAAATTGGTGATAGTGACTTAGCCCCTTGGAATATTTAAACAAGTTTTGGCATACTGATAGATATCAATGAGATCTAACCAATGAACTTGTAAAATATTACATTCCATTTAGTATAGCCTCGCCGAGGCGAAAAATGTGAAAATCTTCGAACTGCTTCTCCTCGGAAACCGTTGGGCCGATTGAAATCAAATTTCATATGGAGCCTCTATGGGATAGGGGAAACCAAAACTTGCTCATAGGGTTCAGGTCACATGACCAAAATGGCCGCCAAGCCATATATGGTAAAAACCCTTCAAAAATAGTCTTCTCCAGAACCACTGGGCAGATTTCCACGAAACTTTATAAATAGCATCTGGGACATAGGCCCATCATAAATTTTTAAAATGGTGACCCTGGGTTGACCTTGACCTTCTTTGTGCCTAGGTCAAACTTCGACACATATGTTTTTGTATTGGAAAAGTGAGAATGCATTTTATCCTGCAAACAATTCAGAATACAGTACTAAAGTATAAGATATATTTTTGCCCCTTACGATAAGGCGCATTTATTGGGGGAACCGTTTTAGGTCCAGGTCACATGACCAAAATGGCCGCCATACCCATATATGGTAACACTCATAAAGCTAAAAGCATCCGGCGGGTCGTGCACTTCAGCTGAAGCACTGGTTTTTTTGTCTATTTTTAGGTGGTAAAAGTTTCAATATATTTGAATAGGTGTGATTTCTTAGTGATGTATTGTAATGATAAAAATATTTTCTATGGCAAACGAAGATTCTAAGTTTATCTGCTTTGCTAGATCTCAATCAAAATTATAGTACTCCAGGCTATCATATATCACTAACCATTTCTCTTATCACCTACCAATAAATGACCACTTGAACCTCAGGGGATTAAGGCTGTTAAGGTGATGGTATTCATCTGATCAAATCAGATAATGACTTCTGATAAGAATGTTTTAATCATTATAATCCACTTATGGATTACTTATGAATTTTGTTATTGGTCCTTAAACATATAAATACATAGTATATTTTGTTCTTGAAAAACAAAATAAATAAATAAATAAATAAATAAATAAATGTCAATGTCACATCTACTACTTCCACCACTACTACTAATAGCAATAGTCACATAAAGATTTCTACTCAATTGAGATAAACATAAAAATAACAAAACATTTCTAGCACTACTACTACTAATATCAATAATAATAATAACAATAAATAAACCTGTGAATATTACTGCTACTACTACTATTACTTATAATAATAATAATAATAATAATAATAATAATAATAATAACTAAAATCTATAGTAACATAAATATTTCTACTTCATTGAAATAAATAATAGAATCAAAGTACTGAAAGTACTGAGGAAAGTTGATTTATGATGAATACTTATTATGATAACAATGTCAGTCGTAGATCAAGCAGTTATCTAGATATTTTGTTAACAAGGTCCCAGAGGGTTAAAGAAATTCGACGAAGAAAAAATGATTCATCGATTGTTTAGAGTTTGAATGGAAGTGTAGAAAAAGAAGAAAAAAATAACCCCACCCCTCGCCCACCTACCGTAACCTGCTGCAAGGACAACAGGCCTTGCCCAAATGTAAGTCAATATCAGCTGGACTCCCCAGTGGCACAAGATACACATCACCTTTGCCTTATCCAACCAACCCCAGAAAGGAAGAAATATAAACGTGTCTGCTAATTTCTTCATGGTAAAACCATAAATTTATAGATTAGCTCAGTGAGTGAGTGTTTGAATTTTACGTTCCACCAACAGCTAAGGGCATACGGAGACAGGACCTCGGTTTAAAGAATTATCCGAAAGTCTGGAGAAGCCCGGGATCGATCCTGCGACCCCTGGTTTACAAGGCGAGTAGCGAAACCACTACAACATAGAGGCTTGTACATTCTGTGCTTGTCTCATCTGCTAATAATCTTAAAAAGAAGGTCTCCTAGCGGGTACATGACATCTTAGCAACGTCGCATCAACATCGCGTTTATACGAAGAGGCACATACGTTGTGCAGCCGCTCGGAGCTATATTCCTTCTGGCGTGGGGAGAATAACTTGACGGTAAAAAGATCATTATTAAACCATTACATTTAGACTTATAACCCTGATCAGACGCCTCCTTTAGCGAACTTCGACTACCCAAGGCGATCTGAAATACGTTTATTCCAACCTGTACGGAACCATTAACCCATAAATGCCAATTGTTTCAATACTTTGGCATTCGGAAACAGTTAAGACAGATTAGAGGCCACAGAATGTAGCGTCTGATCGGAGTCTTCACTATTTGCTTAAAGTACGGAACTTGATTTAAAACTCACAGCTTAAAGCCATAATCGACACATATTTTGTAAAAAGAGCTCTCGAAAGCAGGTAAATAACTTAATTCGATGTCGGTCAGTAAAGGGTTGTATAGTCACGGAGAAGCGAGCTTACCCTTTTAACCCTGTAGACCGGTGCAGACGCCGAAGTAGAAATACACTGTATCTATGCAAACCTTGCAGATCCTGATAAGACGGCACGTAGCTAGCACGTCTCGCCAGAATCTACATTAACACTGTTTGCCATCATGTCAATGAACTACTCAGAAATCCCTTTCTTTTAGAATATATTTAAAGCGAGAAGAGTCGAGCTCAGAAACTCAGGGATGAAAGAGTAAATTCTCAAACCAGTTGCATAAACGCGTAGAAAATTAGTCCCAGAGTATTGTTTTCTTTTCAGAATTAGTCATTCTGTGCCAATTTATATTCAATCCGTATAAAGTCTCGAAATATGAAATGTTTTGAAAGACGTTCCATGCCTGCAAAATTTATTTTCAATAGTTCATTTGGACTATTTTATGCAGCGTACGAACAGCGGAAGTGGAATAACGCGGTCCAGTACCGGAAGTAGAAATGTAATGACAAAGAAACTTGATTTTAAAAATCAACTTTCAATAAAAACTACTACAATTACTAATTACAGCCAAGCATGCTAGAGGTTTAAAATTAGACACTGCAGTACCAGACTGAAATGTTTATCCTAGTAAAGGTATACACATCTGTTCATTTTGGGCAATTGGCAAACAGTACAGGCCCAGGTCAGACGACACAGAAAGGGGCGTCTGATCAGGGCCTACACTGTTTGCAAAATGTTAAGCCATTTTCAGAATGGAGTTTGAGGGGGCACAAGCTGTCACCCCTGAACTTTCAGGTGGACTCGGGCTATATGTAGGGAGAAAGATTCATTTGGTACAAATCCTTTTTGTACCAAATGGAATCTTCCTCCTTATTTGTACCAGGGGTCCATTTCAAGGTTTAGGGGTGTCGGGGTGTGTTTTCATCAAGGTTTATTTGGGGAATTACTGAACTTTTAGCAAACAGTGGAGGCCCTGATCAGAGGCCGCATTCTGCGGCGTCTGATCTGGGCCTGCACTGTTTGCAAAAAGTGAAATTTTCATGAAAGAATATTCAGTTGCCATATGCTTAGGCAATTAGTGAGGCTTATCAGTGTGAACCTGAGATTTATTTAAGTTCATTTTGACAAATGAAAATAAACCAAGTTGTTGTTCTGGAGAGGCTAAAATGTCCATACCTGGATTTTCGGGGCACTTAAATCCAGGAGTATAACCTGAAATTCATTAACCCTTATCCCGCTAAACATGACAAATCCTAACTTTGCAAACAGCATATATCCTGATCAGACGGTTTATGAAGAAGCCATCTGGTCAGGTTTTGTTTGTTTGATTTGAGGTTTAACGTCCCCGTCAACACTGTAAAGGTCATTTTGGAGACGTTGCTTCCAATTTTGTGGGACTTGTACCCGACATTGCGATGAAATGACATCTCAAGCCCTGTCGCCCAATGAAACCAATAGGGTTTATTAGCATGGATGGTCCGCCTCGCACCGCGGTTCCTGGACCGGCTTAGATCCTCTAAGCGGTTTACCAGTACTAGTGTGCGGGCCGGATTCAGCTCTGCGTGGAAGCATCATGCAGCCCATATATTTCTTCAAGCCCCTATGGGCGGGGGCTGTTTCATCTGGTCAGGATCTACACTGTTTTTCATCCAATTTGTGAATTGAATGAATACATAACATTTAACGATTTGAATGGTTGATAGCCAGAAATGGGTATTGTAAAATTAATTTATTCAGCGGGATAAAGGCTATCAATGATCATTTTGAAATTATGGGATATAACCTGTAATTCTTCATTTTTTTTTTTGCCATGCCATTTGCATCAGCTTGATGAAAATCAATAAATGAATAAATAAAATAAACAGATAACAAATTAAGTAACATATTCATTCACCTGTTCTAATCCATACATATGTACTACTGTATAACTGTTAAGACTTCTAGTCAACTAGGAGTTAACTAAAGTTAACCCCCTAGTTAACAAAAGCGGGAAATGGAGTTGACTAGGAGTTAACTCCATGTCTGAATGTAGTTGACTTGGAGTCAACTAGGGTGTCAAGAATCGTCTGAATGGTACTGTAGTCGGGCCCAGAAAACATGTACACTCCATATTTTCCAGTTCTGTGATATATTCCTTGCTTCCAAATGATAACCCTGTCTAGAACATATTGGATCCTCTAAGCGGTTTACCAGTACTCGTGTG
Source organism: Lucinisca nassula (assembly GCA_963580285.1). Taxonomy (NCBI): domain Eukaryota; kingdom Metazoa; phylum Mollusca; class Bivalvia; order Lucinida; family Lucinidae; genus Lucinisca; species Lucinisca nassula. Next base: position 53,525,953 of record OY757017.1, read on the forward strand.
TAGGTCGGATTCAGCTCTGAGTGGAAGCATCGTGCAACCCATATATTTCTCCAAGCCCCGATGGGCGGGGGCTGAGAGGACAGATGGCCACTGCCCAATGGCAGCCATGTATTTTTACATGATATCATTTTAATCTGCCTATTATTAAATATGAAGTCTCCCAAATATACCCCATTATCGGAAGAAGCATCCATGTGGACTCAGTATCTGAAACATTAGGCCTTTTATGGAGTAGAAGGAGTGGGGCATGGACCCAGTGAAGCCCTGGTTGGTATCACTAAATGCGTCTTATCATTAGGAAAAGAATATATATGGTGTAGCAGTGGGGATATGTAAGGCCGGAGATATAAGGCCTCTTAAGCAGTGGAGGGGTTTGGGCATTCCATGTCAATTCCAGGAAAACCCAAGATTGTTGTTCCTAAATGTATCTTATCATAAGGACCAAGGATATATATGGTTAAGAATGGGAATCTGAACGGTTTCTGAATTATGAGGCCATTTTATGAAGTGGAGTGGAGATTTATGGCCCCTGTGACCGGCCCACTTCCAAGTTGGTGTGCTAATGATAAGGAGCAAGAACATATATGATTATGGGGTGGGGATTTGAATAGTTTCTAAAATATATGGCCTTTTTATGACATGGAGGGGCAGAGCACGTTGCCACAGCACAAAGAGACACCCCAGGTTGGTGTGACTGAATGAGTCTTATCAAGAACATGTATGGTTTAGGATTGGGGATCTTAAGGATATCTGAGATACACTGTATATGGCTTTTAATGAAGTAAAGCTTTGGGCATGGCCCGGACACCACGGGGCCTCCCAAACTGGTGCCATTGAATGCGTCTTATCTTAAGGAAGATGAATACTTATGGTTTAGGTGTGGGGCTTTGAGTAGGTGAGTGTTTTGAGCTTTACGTCCAATCAACAGCTAATGTCATACGGAAACGGAGCCTCGGTTTAAAGACTCATCTGAAAGAAGCCCGGGATCGATCCTGCGATCCCTGGTAAACAAGGCGATTACCGTACCACTGCACCATGGAGGCTTTTAAGTGTGGGGCATTGAACAGTTTCTGAGATATAAGGCCTTTTGTGAAGGGCAGGGTTGAGGTAAGGCCCTGGCATGACCCGGGAGAACCCTAGGTTGTCACCGAATGTACCTTACCATGAGGAACAAGTATCTATATGGTTGAGGGGTGAAGATCTGAATTGTTTCTGAGATATATGGCCTTTTGTGAAGTGGAGAGCTGGGGCAAGGCCCCGGCGCAACCCAGGAAACAACCAGGTTCGTGCAAATAAATGTGTCTTGTCATAAGGAACAAGAATATGTATGGTTTATGGGTGGGGATCTGAAAGGGTTCCGAGGTATTGGGCCTTTTACGAAATGGTGGGTGGAGGGGCATGACCCCGGCACATCCCGGGGGACCCCCAGGTAGGCGTCACTGAATGTATCTTATCATAAGGAACACGAATATGATATAGAGGGTGTAAGACATGGCCCCAGCACAACCTGGGGGACCCCCCTGTTGGCGTAAAAGCATATTGCTGAGAGAAGTTTACTCAAGGACCATTTCTATAAAAGTTTTGTCAAAATAGCTGCAGTGACTTGGCAGTAAATGCCATTTTTCAATTTTCCCCATTATAAGTTGCCATAGCAACCAAACTAAAGAACAGATTTCATAAAAAAACCACAAACTTCCAATCCCCCAGCCCAAGGATACTGCAGATTAAATTTGGGCCCAATCGACCCAGTGGTTTCCGAGGAGATGTCGTTTGAAAGTGTTGACGCAGACGACATACGACGGATGACGACCGACAACTGCCTGTCCTATAAGCTCCCTGGAAGCCTTTGGTCTGGTGAGCTAAAAGTAATTCCGACGAAAAGTCGGAGATATAACCACATTGCCTTTGTACTGAAGCGCTTTTCTGCTTAGTAACTTTGGGAAGAATGCCAAACTATCGACCAAATTATTGCCATATTATTTGTTCCTCTAAGATATCAGAGTCTTGCATACATGTAAGAGAGGTATCTATGAAATCTAGACTGGATATGTTGTGGGTTTGGCAAACAGTGAAGACCCAGATCAGATGCCGCGGTATGCATAAGTATCTGTACCGGGATTTAGCGTTGTAACGGTTAACCATTGTTCTTCCAAGAGGCAATGTTGATTTGAGGTTAAATGTCTCCGTCAACACTGTTTAGGTCATTTTGGATACGTCGCTTCCAATTTTGTGGACTTTTACCCGCAATTGAGATGACATCTCAAGCCCTGTCGCCCAATGAAACCAGTATGGCTTATAAACATGGACGGTCCGATTCGCACCGCTTTACCTGGGCAGGCTTAGATCATCTAATCGGTTTACCAGTACTCGTGTGCAATCGGTTTCAGCTCTGCGTGGAAGCATCATGCAGCCCATCTGTTTCTTCCAGCCCCGACATGCGGGTGCCAAATTAATTGCTGACAGACTCATGACGCACGATGGACATTGATCAGTCACAAAAGCTCATCATGTAACTACGTGACAGATGAGTTAAAATGAGGAAGCTAAGACCTTAATGTACATACTCTTTACCCATCGTGTACCTGAAACCCCTAAAAGGGTAACTGGCAAACAGCAGGAAAAAAGGAAGCTGCTCCAAGGCTGGTTCCCACATGAGCACATGATGATGATGTCACTTGTTGGTGACATCATCACTTTGGTTGGCACTTCAGTTATAATGCTTCCACTACGTTATGTAAAACGAATGTAGGTATAACAAAAACCCTTGCATCCCTATGAAATGATGCCAAAACTCATAAAATTTGCACAAAATACACTTTTGTATAATCTTAAGTGTAATATAAGCACCTCAAAATATTTATTGTTTCACACGAATACTTTTCCTCTGATTCGCCAGTGGAATTCAAGTGGACTTGTTTTTTGCTCACCAGAATTCCAATGGAATTTCAGCGAATTAAACATTTCACTGGAAACCACCAGAATTCCGTTGGAATTCTGGTGTCATTTTCAGTGGGGATGAGTACTTTGTTTGAAGCCATCTGAAAGTCTGGCGAAGCCCTGGACTGATACTGCGATCCCTGATTTATCAGGTGAGTATCATAACCACTATACAACAGAGGCTTCTAAAATTTTGAAATGACTCGTGAGGAAAACAATTGGAAGATTCCATTTGGTCCAGAATGGGTTAATAACACATGCCCACTTAACCCCAACTACCTTCCCTACTTACCACCACTCCCACAAAACCTACTCAGCCCAAGCCAATGCACCCACCCAGTCCACCCAAACCTACCCAAATCTCACCCTACCTACATTAACTTATCTAACCGTAACTCTACCACTGCCCACCCAACCCAACCCAACCCAACTAACTGTCCTACCCTACCCACCTCCACTTACCCAAACCTACCTATCCTATCCTATTTACCATATCCTTCCTCACCTAAACGAATCAACCCTCCCCATCCCTACTTACCCCTATTCCACTCTACATACCCTACTTTCACAACTGCACCCCACCCAACCCAAACCTACGTAACCTACCCCACCAACCACAAATCAATCCAACCTACCCTACCCTTCCTAACACCACCCACCCGCCAAACGCCATCCACCTACCCTACCCACCCGTCTCCGTATGACCTTAGCTCTTGGTGGGACGTAAAACTCAAATTCTCACTCACCTACCTACCCTATCCACCACACTTACCCCAACTAGATGGGATGCATCACGCTTCCACGCAGAGCTACAACCGACCCGCACACGTGTAATGGTAAACAGCTTTGAGGATCTTAGCCTGCCCAGGCAAAGCGGTGCGAGTCGGCCCGTCCAGTGCTTATAAACCCTTTTGGTTTCATTGGGCGGCAGGGCTTGAGATGTCATTTCATCTCAATGTCGGGTAAAAGTCCCACAAAATTGGAAGCAACGTCTCCAAAATGACCTTTACATTGTTGACGGGGTCGTTAAACCTCAAATCAAACAAAAAGAAAAACAACAACAACAACAACAACAACAAAAAAAATACCCAAACCCCACCCTACGAACCATACCCTGCATACTTGAATGCACCCTACCTACCCTTACCTACCACAATCCCACCCCACCTACCTACCCACCGCACCCACCCTACCCCATCCCCGCCGCCACCTACCCTAACCTACCTACCCTATCCCATCTACCATACCCTACCCTACCCCACCCCGACGCACCGACCCTACCCCTATTCCATTCTACCTACCCTACTAAAGCAACCCCAACCCACCCAACCCCAACCTACCTACCCTAACCAACCACAAATCACCCTGACAACCAAACCCTTCCTTACACCACCCACCCCACTCAACGTCAACTACCTACCCTACCCTATCCACCCCACTTATCCCAACACCACCCTACTTACCCTACCCTGCCTACTACAAATGCACCCTACCTACCCCTACCTGCCCCAATCCTACCCTACTTTCCCTACCCTACCAACCTCACCTACCCCACCCCACCCTCCCCCATCCCAACCCGACCCCAGCCTACCAACCTTACCATATCCAACCCACCTACCCCAACCACACCTTATCTACTTTACACCCATCTACCCTACTCCACCCAATCCCAAAACGCCCTCACTTTAACCCAATTCAACCCTACCTACCCTACCTTATCCTACCCCACCAATCCATCCCCAACCTATACACCCACCTACCCATACCCCATCCACCTAGCTACCATACTCTAACTACACAAACTCCTCCCCACCCAACCTATCCTACCTCACTCCACACCAATGCACCCATCCTACCCATCCCCAACCTGCCCCAATATCTTCCTAGCTATCCTTCTTTACAGAACCTTACCCTAACCCACCCAACCCCAACCTGTCTACCCTACCAATTCCAACCCCACCCTACCCTACATGCCCACCCCAACCCCACCTACCCCTACCCTACCCTATCCCACCCACCCCACCCACCTACCCTACCGTACCCTACTCCAGCCCACCCCAACCTACCCTCACCACAACACCTCCACCCCATCCAACTCCAGTCACAACAATTGTATTCAGATGGTCTAGGCCACCTATATGCTAGTAGATGATAATCAAAGAACTGAAAGTACTGAGGAAAGTTGATTTATGAGGAATAATTACTATATAACAATGTTAGTCGTAGATCAAGCAGTTATCTAGATATTTTGTTGAAAAAAAATCTAGAGACACACATCCCATATCACAGGTCCTGGTGTATGAATGTCATTTGACGTGTCACCAGTAACCTGGAGAGGGTTAACAATTCGACAGAGTAAATAGAAATGTTCATCGATTGTTTCGAGTTTAACGACAGGTCAACCCTAGTGGATCATTTTTGTCTTCTCTAAGAGAAAGGGGGAAAGTGATAGGAGAGACAGAGGAGATGATTTGTTTGTTTGTTTGTTTGTTTGATTTGAGGTTTGACGTCCCCGTCGACACTGAATGTCATTTTGGAGACGTTGCTTCCAATTTTGTGGGACTTTTACCCGACATTGAGAAGAAATGACATCTCAAGTCCTGCCGCCCAATGAAACCAATATGGTTTATACGCATGGAAGAGCCGACTCGAACCGGTTTGCCTGGACAGGCTTTGATCCTATAAGCAGTTTACCAGTACTCGAGTGCGGGTCGGTTTCAGCTCTTCGTGGAAGCATCATGCAGCCCATATATTTCTTCAAGCCCCGAAGGGCGGGGACCGTTGTAGAGATGAAAGTGAGGGACAGAGGAGAAAGAGGAAAATGAATGGAAGTGTAGAAACAGAAGAAATAACAACACTCCCCCACTCTACCTTTACCTGCTGCAAGGACAGCAGATGTTGCCCAAGTGTAGGTCGATACCAGCTGGACTTCCCAGTGACACGAGATACACATCGCCATTGCCTCACTCAACTACCCCCACGAAGAAAAAAACGGAAGAAAGAAAGATAAACGTGTCTGCCAATTTCTTCATGGTCAAACCATAAATTTCTAAATTAGCTCAGTACATATCTGCTAATAATCTTACAGAGAAGTTCTCCTAGCAGGCACATGATATCTTAGCAACGTCGCATTTATACGACGATGCACATACGTTTTGCAGCCGCTTGGAACTACGTTCCTTCTGGCCTCGGGACATAAAAAGGAGAAAAACTTGACAAAACAGAACAATATAAAACCATTTGAATTAGACATTATAACCCTGATCAGACGCCGCGTTTACCTAAGCCGAATTAAAATACGTTTATTCAAACCGGTAAGGGATCCTAAAAGCATCAACCCATAAATGCCAATTAATTGTTTCAATTCAGGGACATTCTGAAACAGTTAAGATAGATTAGAGGCAACAGAATGTTGCGTCTGATCGGTGTCTTCACTATTCGCTAAAGTACGGAACTTGATTTAAAACTCACAGCTTACAACACGTGTTTTGTAATTAGAGCTCTCGAAAGCAGGCGGATTGTAGGTCAGTAAAGGGTTAGTTAGTTGGTAACTGATAAGCTAACCCTTTTAACCCTGTAGACCGGTGCAGATGCCGAGGTAGAAATACATTGTATCTATACAAACCCTGCAGATCCTGATAAGACGTCTTGTAGCTAGAACGTCTCGGCATAATCTACATGTACACTGTTTGTCGTCATGTCAGTGAACTAATTAGAAATCCCTTTCTATAAGAATATCCTCAAAGCAAGAAGAGTCCTTTTTAAAAACTCAGGGATGAAAGAGTAAAACATAAATATCATCGGAAAGCGCGTACGAAAATAGTCCCAGAGTACTGTTTTCTTTTCAGAATTCGTCTTTTTGTGCCAATTTATATTCAATCCGTATAAAGTCCCGAAAACTGAAATATTTTGAAAGACGTTCCATGCCTGCAAAATTAATTTTCCAGTGTTCATTTTGGACTATTTTATGCAGCGAACGAAGAGCGGAAGTGGAGTAACGCGGTCCAGTACCGGAAGTAGAAATGTGTTGACAAAGAAACTTAATTTTAAAAATCAACTTTCAAAAATGTTTAAAATAACTTCTGAAGTCATCAAACCATGGCATGCAGCATTTATTGGTTAAGAACTACATAATTTTCTCAATTGGTGACCCTGAGTTGTTCTTTTCATAGACTGAAAAACAACCAAAAATAAAAATATCATTCTGGATATAAAAGTTGAGGTTATTAAATTTGTTTTACATTTTATCGTTATAAATGTTGTATTGTAATGCCCGATATGCAGATGAAGAAACAGATGGGCTGCACGATGCTTCCATGCAGAGCTGAAACCGACCCGCACACGAGTACTGGTAAACCGCATACAGGATCTAAGCCTGCCCAGGCAAAGCGGTGCGAGTCGGTCCGTCCACGCTTATAACCCTATTTGTGTCATTAGGCGACAGGGCTTGAGAAGTTATTTCATCTCAATATCGGGTAAAAGTCCCACAAAGATCAAATTTTGAATCCCTGTTTTGGATCTAATTCCACAGAAGTTATGAAAATATGTTTTGCATTTAATTCCACAGATCTTATGAAATATATCCTTTTAAATGACAGCAAAACATTTGCCATTACACTTGCAAGAAATACTTTCAAAGTAACTATTTGCAAAAGCTTTGCACCTAAATAAAAATCAGAGTTGATGTTTGCAAACTGTTTGCAGACTGCTATTGAGGTAAGCCTGTTAATTAATCCAACCAAATGAGTTTAAGTCACTGTTTGCAAAGCTTTCCAGTATGAAAAATGTCAGATATACTGGTTGCGAAACTTTTACAGTGTGCTAAAAGCATTTTGTATTTGCAATCTCTTTGTAGTGGCACAGATATGCTTGCAAAATGTTTGCACCAATCTGTTGCAAAGCACTTGCAAAGGGTATGCAACCGGTTATTTCACTGGAACATATTCCAAATATACTCTGCGAATGGACTGCAAAGGATTATTTTTGTGTCGGATTCCAGAAATAGGAAAACTGCGCTTTTCAAAAACATGTTTTTTATTGATGAAACTTAAAACGATAACTTTTTCGCAAATTTGACAGATTCTTTGTGACTGAACTTTTATTATGCATGAATAAATTATTAGATATGACCTAAATTTCAATTGGCAATTATTTTGATGCACACAAAGAAATAAAGGTTTTGGTGTAGCAAAAGTAGTAATGTCAGTAGCACTGTCCTCTTTTCAATCATTACATACTATTTCCACACGTTTGTAGGTTCCATCCAATTCTGTTCCATAAATGTATATTCATGGCATGTATTTTGCCAAAGATACTGTAAAATTGTGATGGTAGTGGTTATTTAGGTCTAACTGAGGGTGCACAATGAATGTCCGGGAATTATCATGGAAATGTCCGGGAATTGTCCTGGAAAAGTCCGGGAAATGTGGGGTAGCGGTGCGTTATCCCTAATATCTCCACTTCTGATGGTCAGAACTTAATGAAATTAGTATCAAATAAAATTTTAAGCTCCGATCTAAAACATTTTATTAAAATGCATTTTTTGAAGTTACTTGTCCGGAAAATTCCCTGATTGTGTCCTGAATGTTGGGGGTAGCGGTGTGTTATCCCTAATATCTCAATTTTTGGTGGTCAAAATCTACTAAGATTAGTATCAAATAAAATTTTAAGCTCCATTCTTAAGGATTATTACAAATATTTTTAATCTTTAACGTTTTGGGGGTCCAGATTTGAAGTAAATTTGTCCGGCGAAATTCAATAATGTAGGTCTAACTTGGTGTATTTGATTACTTTTTGCCTCTTATCTATGTTCCTGGGAGGAGTGTGTGTAGGTGGGGGTACGTTAAACTCATGTAAAACAGTTTTATAGATCTGTTTGGAAAGGAGACTTGCATGAATAAAATACCCACAATTTTAGGGTCACTGATGAGGCTTTATTAGCCGAAACTACGTAGTATGGCCCATCTTCTTTCTTATGAATGTTTTCATTGCTCTTAAAGGAACTCATTTTTGATTTTTATTTGCAGTAATTATATTTGCACAAACGCTTCATCAGGAATATTAGAGTAAGGCTTCATGGCACTAAGACCGTGTCTTAAACCAAAGCAAAACTTAAAAATTGTCCCTCCGAAACAGTCCGCTGCAAGATATGTCCTAAATTTCTATTATGCACTTCTCTTGATGCATCATAAAGAACATATGAGTTTGGTATAGGTAGCATTGCAGTAAATATTGGAAGGTGCCGGGTTCATAAACTTAATAAAAGACCATTCGAAGCACGGTTACTAGCAAATTCAAGCGCTTGTACCACCACTGAACTCTCCAAATTATTAACTTCATGTTTGACTGCCATCAAAAAGTTTTGGTCTATAAAAATTCTGATGAAGTTTTAAATAAATTGAAATCCAGGCGGTTTCGTGCTTCAAGTCTGTCTGCTTATGATTTTTCTACCCTTTACACTACACTTCCTCATAATCTTATAATAGAAAAACTTAATGATTTAATTGAATGGACATTTCATAGGGAAGACTCCCTCTATCTTGCATGTAATGTAAGAAATGCTTGTTCCACTTCTGAAGAGCATAAAAATCATACTTTATGGTCATGTCAGATTTGTGTGAAGCTCTCACCTTTCTACTTGACAATATTTACATAAGATTTGGTACTAAGTTATTTAGACAAATTGTGGGTATTCAGATGGATACTAATTGCGCACCACTCGTGGCCGATTTCTTTTTGTTTTGTTATGAGAGCGACTTCATGATGTCCCTTTCTGCTGAAAACGAGTCTGAAATCATTGAAGCGTTTAGCTCCACTTCTAGATACTTGGATGATTTATTAAATATTGATAATACCTATTTCGATGGTTTGATCAGTCAAATTTACCCCCCCACCCCCCCCCCCAAAAAAAAAAAACTTCAGTTAAATAAAGCAAATTCTTCTGATACCGAGGCCCCGTTTTTGGATTTACATCTATCTATTGTAGATGGGTTTGTTTCGTGCAAAATTTATGATAAACGCTATGATTTTGATTTTGAGATTGTAAATTTTCCTTTTTTTGGATGGTGATGATCCTCGTGCGCCATCCTATGGCGTTTATATTTCACAATTAATTCGATTTGCCAGAGTGTGTAGTCATGTATTAGACTTAAATCTCTTCTGCAACAAGGTCTATCGGAACCCGAATTTTATGGTGACTTAGTGTACAAATTCAGAAAAACATATAACCACAATGACTTCAGCACCCAATTTCGTAAAATCATTCTTCGATATAAAATGATTGGGAACAACATAAATGTTATACGACAGACTGCATGTATGGTAGTTAACCCAATCACGGTTGACAACTTTGCTTCCCTCTTTAATTGGATGCCGGTTGATCAGGTCTCAGCTTCTATGACGGTTCCTGTGTAAAGGCTTATTGAGAATTAGAGAGATCTAATTCAAGGTAATGTTGGCTGATGCCTGATGTTCTATCTCTGGTCGGGCCCATCGGAGTCTAACTTGGTTTTCTTTTGCTCTAGCATTTAAGTGGTTTCCTAGCTGTCGAGTCCTCACCGTTGGTTCAGCTCTGTGGTTGTTTGATTATTTGTGTTCACGGAGATGTTGCACTGATGAGTTAGGAGGTCTTTATGTGGACTGAACAAATTATTTGTCTAAATCGCAATGGAAATAAGGGCGAGGATTGTGGCCACGTAAAATCGATTTAAGCCCCCCCCCCCAGTGGAATTCGTTTCCGCTGACCGTTCCAATGCGGTTCTTCTGTCGCGATTTATTTTTGTTATGGTTTGTCTTTCGGTGTTTGTGTCGCTTGTGTAATTTTATTTTGGATATCCTAATGGCCTTTTTGTGGGAAGGTAATCTCCTTTTGGCTTTCCGATGTTGGTGTTTCCATTAGGTCTGTTGTTGCATGTTTGTGTGTCTTTCCCTTTGGTGTCTCTGATGGGAACTATGGGTTGATTGTATCGATTCCTGATCATTGCCTCTACTTCTATTTTATCATTTTTGACCGAGCTTTTAGTTGCCTTCTAAATACCAGACTTGCTTCCATCGGATATAAATCCCATGTTTTATTTCAATGTGAAAAAATGATAGGTATAAGGGACTAGCATGATGCATGTTTTTATAAATATATCTGCAAGCTCAAAGAAATTGTTGCTGATTTTATATGGTCACCCCTCCTTTAAAAATGTTGGTTTGTATTTACCTTTCCCAAACCTACCCCACCCATCCAACCCCACCTATCCATCCACTGGTAAACAATTCTGATTCTCCGTTCTAGTAGGTAAACAGATCAACATGTTTTTTGTCTCATTAACTGGTTGGGCTTGGATGGCTCTATTAACAAGTAAGGTTTGAAAAGTTTTGAATGTGTTGTTTTTGTGGCAGCAGGTAGAAGGTTACTATCGTCGCCTTTTGAAAATATTTAGTGGGTCTATAGCAAAGGTAGAAATGTTAGCAGCACTGTCCTGTTTTCGGTCATTACATACTACAGTAGAATTCCGCTTAAAAACCACCCCTATATTAGGACTACTCCACTACTAAGACCGGTTTTAACATTACCAAATTATTTTCTTTATAATTCATTGCTATGTATTCCGAATGAATTTAGAGGTGGAATTGAAGCAGAGCTGGAATTGTTTTTAACAAAGTTGCGTTCCACTTTCCAAAATTGTTTTTTTTATCATTAGAGTGAAAATCAGAAATGGAAAATTCTAAATTGTTGGAATATAAGACAAAGGTTTCATTGCACTAGGACTATGTGTGTGTCTGGTTGCGAAAGGGAGCTCAATGCTCATTTTGATACTGCTGCCTCACTGAAGTATGATGTCCCAGACATATTACATGATATCACACCCAGTCACATTATCCTGACACTGGGTCGACCAATCCTAGCTCTACCCCGTAAATCTGAGTGCCAAGCGAGGAGCAGCTAGTACCGTTTTTAACGACTTTGGTATGTCGCGGCCCGGGATCGAACCAGTGACCTCCCGTTCCCCGGAGCGGACACTCTACCAACTGAGCTATCGGGGCCGGTACTAGGACTATGTATCAAACCAAAGCAAAACTTAGAAGTTGTCTTTCCGAAACAGTCCGCTACAATATCCCGATAAGTTTTCTCATCCGTTATACGTTCTAATTTATTGCATTCATGTCAAAATGATTCAAACAGATCTATTCAGTTTTTTCTCATGCCATTAAGGCATTTATGATCATTTTCTTGGCAGTTTTGTCTTCAAAATTGCCAAGAAAATGCCATTTTTTACTTTAAATATGGGGTGTAGTTGTGAAAATAGCCATAAAAATGAGTATTGGCGCTATTTCGGCATAGTTTTGTGCATTTTAGTATAGAGTTGTTCCAAAGACATTGGAGAAGAAACACGGATGTAATAAGTTCTAGAAAGGATTATCCTTTGGAAGCAATGAATACACCACAGAACCGGAAAATATGGAGTGTACATGTTTTCTGGGTCAGACTAGCAAGTTTCGGCCATTTAGGCCTCATAAGTGACCCGCAAGTATTTTCGAAATTCCACAATGGAATCAATGATCCAAAAGGACAATAAAATATAAACTACACTATGATGGAGGGCAGGGAGACTTTTTACGGCCGCCACACATTCCCAGATAACAGCTGTAGTGACGTCAAATAAGTTCTAGAAAGGGTTATCCGTTTGAAGCAAGGAATACACCACAGAACCGGAAAATATGGAGTGTACATCTTTTTTGGGGCCAGACAAGCTAGTTTCGGCCATTTAGGCCTCAGCAGTGACCGTCAAGTATTTTCAAAATTCCACAAAGCCAGTGTCTAGGTTCAATTCTAGAAAGAGGTAAACTCTGCACTTTTCAAAAATATATGGTTTGCTCAGCTTTCATAGTTGAATCTGAAAGCGATAATTTTTTCGCAAACTTGAAAGATACTTTGTGACTGAACTTTTTATTCTCATGAGTAAATTATAAGAGTGCTTTTTAGGCAGCTATTTAGGCATAATTCTGTGCATTTTAGGATATCAGTTGTTCCAAAGAAATTGAAGAAGAAACACTTATGCTAGCCAGTGTCTAGGTTCCATTCCAGAAAGAGGCAAACTGTGCACTTTTCAAAAACATACGGTTTGCTCGGCTTTCATAGTTGAATCTGAAAATGATATTTTTTTTGCATACTTGAAAGATTCTTTGTGACTGAACTTTTATCATGGATGAGTAAATTATTAGATATGACCTAAATTTCTATTTGGCAATGCTTTTGATGCACCATAAAGTAAATAAGGGAAAGTGGTTGACAGTAACTTGAAAAGGAGCGGATCAACATGTGGATTAACTTGTTGGGCTAGGATGGTTCTATAAACAAGCCCGCTGCAATATCCCGATAAGTTTCCTCATCCGTTATATGTTCTGATTTATTGTATTCATGTCAAAAGGTTGTGAACAGATATATTCAGCTATTTCTCGTGGTATTTAGCCATTTATAAACTTTTTCTTGCCAGTTTTGTCTTTAAACTTTCCTCAAAAATGTGTGGTGTTACTTTATATAGGGGTGTAGGTTTGAAAATAGCAATTTAAAATGAGTATTGGTGCTATTTAGGCAAAGTTCTGTGCATTTTAGGATATAATTATTCCCAAGACTTGGAGAAGAAACACTGATGCAAGCCGGTACCTGGGTTCCATTCAAGACAGAGGTAAACTTTGCACTTTTCAAAAACCATATGGTTTGCTCGGCTTTCATAGTTGAATCTGAAAGCGATAACGTTTTCCCAAACTTGAAAGATTCTATGTGACTGAACATATATTATGCATGAGTAAATTATTAGATATGCCCTAAATTTCCAGTTTGCAATTCTTTTGATGCATCATAAAGAAAATAAGGGTTCGGTATTGGTAGCATTGCACTGGGTAGTGGGCGGTGCCGGGTTTTATCACTTTTGGACAGATATTTTAGTTGCGTTCTAATCACCAGACTTGCTTCTATTTGATATTTATTCAGTCAAAAAAGTAACTATAACAACTTCCGGGTGAAACTCACAAAATATCAGATAGCTATAGACCTAAATATGACTGTAGATATGTGAATCGGACGTTTAGCTAGAGAATGCTCAAACTTGTACTTGCCCAGACCTTTCTGCTCCACAGTTGTCTTGTAATATGTGCCCAGAACGATTTTGCAAGAAAAAGGACATTGCGCACGCGCAGACAGTTTCTTTTTTGTGTCGAAGTTTGAAGACATTATCCCCTGAACAACGGATAACACTAACTTTACAACACTTCGTGATCTTGCATTTTAAGCAAGGTTTTAATTTGTTAAATTCTCAGATTATCTCCCTTGCAATTAAAAATAAAGCAATTTTCGAACTGTTGTTATTCTTATACCTGTCAATCAATTTTTGCCATTTTTAAATAAACGCATTGTTTCCACCATTGCTGTTCATCGAGAAGGTAAATAATGCAGAACATTCATGCAGCATGTAGCACTACCGATTTCGATTTTCTATGGAGTTTCCATTGAAAGCAGCATTTGACATAACTTCTAAGAATGGGAGGTCAATACGTGATCGCCTGTTTCTCGTAGCCGATGCAACTAAAGTTCCTAATCATTTGTGAATAGACGCAGAGGGTACCTAATAAAATGTAACATGTATCAAATTCTAGAAATCTTGGGTAAAATTATTTTTTAAGGATGTTAACTCATATTTCATGATTTTTTCTGCGAAAATCACACAGTGACCCCTTGAGTGTTTTGAGCAATACTCTACGATAATGGGTTCAGGTAAACAAAACGAATCGAGATTTTGCACAAAAAATGAGTCCTATTACCAAAACATAACAAATTTCCTGTAGTTTTCGTCTGAAGAAACTATGGCAACAGAAGCAATTTTAGGTATAGGAACTTTTTTGACCCAGTATATATCCCATGTTTTATTACAATGTGAGAAAATGACAGGTTAAAGGGACTAAAATGATGCATGTTTTATAAATATATCTGCAAGCTCAAATAAATTGTTGCTGATTTTATATGGTCACCCCTACTTTTAAAAATGTTGGTTTGTATTTACTCCGTTCTAGAAGGTAAACAAACATGGTTGACTGTAAATTGAGAAGGAGCATATCAACATGCGGATTTTTTCTCCTTTTGTATGTGTAGTTTTTGTGGGCGCAGGTAAATAAAAATCAAAAATGAGTTCCTTTTAGAGCAATGAACATATTCATAAGAACGAAGATGGGTCATACTACGTAGTTTCGGCTAATAAAGCCTCATCAGTGACCCTGTAATGATCCGGCAACGAAAGCCAGAGGAAGCATACTGCAATTTTGCGAATTTCGAATAGGCAGTCGATTCAAAGACTGATATAAATCAAACTGCGGTCCAAATAATTAACAACCTGTCTAGAATTTGAGTCTAAACTAATAATTTATTTCTGATTTCTCAGAATATTCACGCTGATCTCAAAGGACCAAAAGTAGAATATAAACTGCACTATGGTTGATGTACGGGGAGACGTTTTACGGCCGCCACACGGCACAACACCAGCTGCAGTGAAGGCAAATAAAGGTAAGTCGCCTTTAGAAATATTTAGTGGTAAGCTCCCAATAGCAAAGGTAGAAATGCCAGCATCACTGTCCTGTTTTCAGTCATTACATACTATTTCCACACATTTGTAGTTCTATCCATTTCTGTTTCATAAAATCTATCTTCATGGCATGTATTTTGCCCTGGATAATGTAAAGCTGTGATGGTAGTGCTAATTTAGGTCTAACTGTGTGTTTTTGACGTGTTTTTGCCTCTGATCTTTGTTCTTGGGAGGGGTGTACTTTAAAGGCATGTTAATCAGTTTTTATTGATGTGTTTGGAATGAAGACTGAATGAAAAATTCTCTCTCCGAAACAGCCCGTTTAAATATCTTGATGTGTTTGGAAAGAAGACTTGCAGTAATTGCATTTGCAGAAACACAAGAAAGAATCTACTTCATCTGGAATATAAGAGTAAGGTTTCATGGCACTAGGACTATGTCTCAAACCAAAGCAAAACTTAAAAATCGTCTCTCCGAAACAGCCCGCTGCAAAATCCCGATAAGGTTTCTCATCCGTTATATTAATTTATTGTATTCATGTCAAAAGGATTCGAACAGATGTAGTCAGATATTTTTCATGGCATTAAGGCATTTATAAACAATATCTTGGCAGTGTTGTCTTCAAAATATCCTCGAAAATTTAATTTTCTTTTAAATAGGGGGTGAAGGTGTGAAAATAGCCATAAAAATTTTGTATGTTTTTTTTGTGGGTGCAGGTAAGTCGCCTACGGAAATATTTAGTGGTAAGCTCCAAATAGCAAGGGTTTTGTTTGTTTGATTTGAGGTTTAACGTCCCCGTCAACACTGTAAAGGTCATTTTGGAGACGTTGCTTCCTATTTCGTAGGACTTTTACCAGACATTGAGATGAAATGACATCTCAAGCCCTGTCGCCCAATGAAACCAAAAGGGTTTATTAGCATGGACGGTCCGCCGCGCACCGCGGTTCCTGGATAGGCTTAGGTCTTCTAAGCGGTTTACCAGTACTAGTGTGCGGGCCGGATTCAGCTCTGCGTGGAAGCATCATGCAACCCATGTATTTCTTCAAGCCCCTATGGGCGGGGGCCGCCCAATAGCAAAGGTAGAAATGTCAGCAGCATTGTCTTGTTTTCAGTCATTACATACTATTTCCACATATTTTTAGTTCTATCCAATTCTGTTTCATAAAATGTATCTCCATCATGTTGAACTTTTTCCTTCATTCGCCGGGAATTACCGAGTTTAATATCGATATCCGTAGGAAATCGGCAGTTAAAGTTACCTGTATATTTTGAAGGTTTTTTATATTAAAATTATGAAGGAAAAAAATATTGACTCCTCGTATCTTATTTATCCTTAACACTAGCAAACAAGAGGGCCCAATGGCCCTATATCGCTCACCTGTGTACCAGAAAATCATTAGTGTAGGAGACCACTTGACATTGCTACATACTAAATATCTAAGCTCAGGCAAAGCGGTGTCCATGCTTATAAACCCTACTGGTTTCATTGGGCAACAGGGCTTGAGATGTAATTTCATCTCAATGTCTGGTAAAAGTCCCACAAAATTGGAAGAGACATCTCCAAAATGACCTATACAGTGTTGATGGGGATGTAAAACCACAAATCAAACAAAATCTGTGCCTTATGGTTTTGGAGAAAAATGATGCTTTTAAGTTTTTTCCAGTTTAAGTCTATAGGAGCTAATGAGCCCTGGGGCTGGACCAATTTTGACCCAAAGGGCATGGTTGGCAGGATTTATGTAGGCGACCAT
Organism: Lucinisca nassula; assembly: GCA_963580285.1. Taxonomy (NCBI): domain Eukaryota; kingdom Metazoa; phylum Mollusca; class Bivalvia; order Lucinida; family Lucinidae; genus Lucinisca; species Lucinisca nassula. The sequence goes on from OY757017.1 coordinate 53,543,204, forward strand.
TTTGTGTTGCTATATACCAAATATCTAAGGTCTGTACTTCATGGTTTCAAAGAAGATGTTTGAAGCCTTTTCCATTATAAGTTTGTTGGAGTTTAGGGGCCACAGGATTTGGACCCAAGGGGCATGATTGGCAGGATTCATGTAGGCGACCACTCGACATTGCTACATGCTAAATACCTAAGCTCTGGGACTTATGGTTTCAGAGAAGATTTTTTCCCCATTTTAAGTTGTTTTTTTTGTTTTTTTGTTTTTTTTTTCATTATAAGGGCCCTGTGGTTTCAGAGAAGAAGATTTTTGAAGTTTCTCCAATTTTAAGTCTATGGAAGCTAAAGAGCCCTGGGGTGGGGCCAATTTGGATCCCAGGGCCATAACTGGCAGGATTTATGTAGGTGGCCACTTGATGTTGCTACATACTAAACATCTAAGCTCTGGGCCTTATGGTTTCATAGAAGAAGATCTTTTAAGTTTTTTTTCCATTATAAGTCTATTGGAGATGATGAGCTGGGGCGAGGCCAATTTTGACCCCAGGGGCAGGGTTAGCTGGATTTATGTAGCTGGCTATTTTATGTTGCTAGATACTAAATATCTAAGTTCTGTGCTTCACAGTTTCTGAGAAGAACATTTTTGAAGCTTTTTACCATTATGAGTCTATGGGAGCTAAGGGGCCCCGGGGCGTGACCCATTTCGACCCAAGGGGCATGATTAGCAGGAAATATGAAGGTGACCACTTGCCGTTGCTACATGCTAAATATCTAAGCTCTCGGCGCTGTGGTTTCAGAGAAAAAGATTTTTGAAGTCTTTTTTCCATTATGAGTCTATGGGAGCTAAGGGGGTCCCAGGGTGTGGCCCATTTGGACACCAGGGGCATGATTGGCAGGATTAATGTAGGTGACCACTTGCCATTGCTACATGCTAAATATCTAAGCTCTGGGCCCTGTGGTTTCAGAGAAGAAGATTTTTTAAGCTTTTTTTCCATTATGAGTCTATAGGAGCTAAGTGGCCCCGGGGCGTGGGCCTTTTGGATTCCTGGGGCATGATTGTCAGGAATTATGTAGGTGACCACTTGCGATTGCTATGTGCGTAATATCTAAGCTCTGGGCGCTGTGGTTTCAGAGAAGAAGATTTTTTAAGCTTTTTTCCATTATGAGTCTATGGGAGCAAAGGGGCCCAGGCGCGTGGCCCATTTGGAACCCAGGGGCATGATTGGCAGGAATTATGTAGGTGACCAATTGCCCTTGCTACATGCTAAATATCTAAACTGTGGGCCCTTTGGTTTCAGAGAAGAATATTTTTGAAGTTTTTTTTCCATTTTGAGTCTATGGGAGCTAAGGGGCCCCAGGGCCTGGCCCATTTGGACCCTAGGGGCATGATTGGCAGGATTTATGTAGGTGACCGCTTGCCATTGCTATATGTTAAATACCTGAGGTCTGGGCCCTGTGGTTTCAGAGAAGAAGATTTTTGAAGCTTTTTTCCATTATGAGTCTATAGGAGCCAAAGGGCCCCGGGGGGGGGGGGTCGCCCGTTTGGACCCAGGGGGCATGATTAGCAGGAATTATGTAGGTGACCACTTGCCGTTGCTACATGCTAAATATCTGCGCTCTGGGCCTTGTGGTTTCAGAGAAGATTTTTGAGGCTTTTTTTTTCCATTATGAGTCTATGGGAGCTAAGGGGCCCCGGGGTGTGGCCAATTTTGACCCCAGGAGCATGATTGGCAGGAATTATGTAGGTTACCACTTGCCGTTGCTACATGCCAAATATCTCAGCTCGGGGCCCTGTGGTTTCAGAGAAGAGGATTTTTGAAGCTTTTTTTTCCATTATGAGTCTATAGGAGCTAAAGGGCCCCGGGGCGTGGCCCGTTTGGACACCAGGGGCATAATTGGCAAGAATCATGTAGGTGACCACTTGCCGTTGCTACATGCTAAATATCTAAGCTCTGGGCCTTGTGGTTTCCGAGTAGAAGATTTTTGAAGCTTTTTGTTCCATTATGAGTCTATGGGAGCGAAGGGGCCCCGGGGCGTCCCCCATTTGGAACCCAGGGGCATGATTGGCAGGAATTATGTAGGTGACCACTTGCCATTGCTACATGCTAAATATCTAAGCTCTGGACCCTGTGGTTTCAGAGAAGAAGATTTTTGAAGCTTTTTCACCATTTTGAGTCTATGGGAGCTAAGGGGCCCCGGGGTGTGGCCAATTTGGAACCCAGGGGCATGATTGGCAGGAATTATGTAGGTGACCACTTGCCGTTGCTACATGCTAAATATCTCAGCTCTGGGCCCTGTGGTTTCAGAGAAGAAGATTTTTGAAGCTGTTTTCCATTATGAGTCTATAGGAGCTAAAGGGCCCCGGGGCGTGGCCCGTTTGGACCCCAGGGGCATAATTGGCAGGAATTATGTAGGTGACCACTTGCCATTGCTACACGCTAAATATCTAAGCTCTGGGCCCTGTGGTTTCTGGGAAGAAGATTTTTGAAGCTTTTTGTTCCATTATGAGTCTATGGGAGCGAAGGGGCCCCGGGGCGTGGCCAATTTGGACCCTAAGGGCATGATTGGCAGGAATTATGTAGGTGACCACTGGCGGTTGCTACATGCTAAATATCTAAGCTCTGGGCCCTGTGGTTTCAGAGAAGAAGATTTTTGAAGCTTATTTTCCATTATGAGTCTATGGGAGCTAAGGGGCACCTGGGTGTGGCCAATTTGGACCCCAGGGGCATGATTGGCAGGAATTTTGTAGGTTACCACTTGCCGTTGCTACATGCCAAATATCTCAGCTCGGGGCCCTGTGGTTTCAGAGAAGAAGATTTTTGAATGTTTTTTTTTTTCCATTATGAGTCTATAGGAGCTAAAGGGCCCCGGGGCGTGGCCCGTTTGGACACCAGGGGCATGATTGGCAGTCATTATGTAGGTGACCACTTGCCGTTGCTACTCGCCAAATATCTCAGCTCTGGGCCCTGTGGTTTCAGAGAAGAAGATTTTTGAAGCTTTTTTTCAATTATGAGTCTATAGGAGCTAAAGGGCCCCGGAGCGTGGCCCGTTTGGACCCCAGGGGCATGATTGGCAGGAATTATGTAGGTGACCACTTGCCGTTGCTACATGCTAAATATCTAAGCTCTGGGCCTTGGGTTGTTACCGAGTAGAAGATTTTTGAAGCTTTTTGTTCCATTATGAGTCTATGGGAGCGAAGGGGCCCCGGGGCGTGGCCAATTTGGACCCCAGGGGCATGATTGGCAGGAATTATGTAGGTGACCACTGGCCATTGCTACATGCTAAATATCTAAGCTCTGGGCCCTGTGGTTTCCAAGAAGAAGATTTTTGAAGCTTTTTGTTCCATTATGAGTCTATGGGAGCGTAGGGGCCCCGGGGCGTGGCCAATTTGGACCCTAGGGGCATGATTGGCAGGAATTATGTAGGTGACCACTGGCCATTGCTACATGCTAAATTTCTAAGCTCTGGACCCTGTGGTTTTAGAGAAGAAGATTTTTTAACCTTTTTTTTCCATTATGAGACTATGGGAGCTAAGGGGCCCCGGGGTGTGGCCAATTTGGACCCCAGGGGCATGATTGGCAGGAATTATGTAGGTGACCACTTGCCGTTGCTACATGTCAAATACCTTAGCTCTGGGCCCTGTGGTTTCATTAAAGAAGATTTTTGAAGCTTTTTTCCATTTTGAGTCTATAGGAGCTAAAGGCCCCCGGGGCGGTGCCGGTTTGGACCCCAGGGGCATGATTGGCAGGAATTATGTAGGTGACCACTTGCCATTGCTACATGCTAAATATCTAAGCTCTGGGCCCTGTGGTTTCCGAGAAGAAGATTTTTAAGCTTTTTGTTCCATTATGAGTCTATGGGAGCGAAGGGGCCCCGGGGCGTGGCCAATTTGGACCCCAGGGGCATGACTGGCAGGAATTATGTAGGTGACCACTGGCTGTTAATACATGCTAAATATCTAAGCTCTGGGCCCTGTGATTTCAGAGAAGAAGATATTTTAATTTTTTCCCAGTGTAAGTCTATGGGAGCTATATGTTGCCATGGCAACCACAATTCCCATCTGATCAGCCCAAAAACCTTATGCAGCTGTTCCCCCTTCCTGATGATGCTTCTCATGAAATTTGATCAAGATTGACCATGGGGTATTAGAGATATACTTATTTGAAATTGTTTACGGACGCACGGACGCACGAGACGGACGGACGCACGACGGACAAAAAGTGATCACAAAAGCTCACCTTGTCACTACGTGACAGGTGAGCTAAAAAGTCACTGTTATCCTCATGTAAGAAAATTATTCAGTTTTCATTTGGTGCATTTCAAAGTGATGAATAATTAATTCTTATTGCTTCCATCTGCAATTTAATGTCATGCCTATATGCTCCATAGACGGCAATGTATTTTTTTAAAAAAGTGCAGATTTCCATGTTTGGTTGCCAATATTAAATAGAAATGATTTGTTTGGAATTATGTCACTGATATATACTGTTAGACTGTTGTTCAAAGTTTACGATGATTTAAAGTTTATTTCTACTGAAAAATGATAAATTGCTTCCCTGAGAGGTTAGAAATCGTTTATAAGCTGTTTTCAGTACTGCAGTTCTTGATGCAAAAATCGCTAAGTCCACATTATATGTACCAGAAATCGTATCAAACCTGTAAAGCTTTTTTTGTATTAATTTTGAAATTCCAAGTAATAAACAACATGCGGATAATATACATTATACAGTGATTATATTTCTCGGATTTCTTTATTTTATTGTATTATTATTATGTCTCAGTTTTGTTACATTTATGTTTTCATTCATTATGAATGGGCGGCAAATATGTCAAAATGACAAAAATTGTCGAAATCATTAACTGTGAAATGGCGATTAAATGGCGATTAAAACCACCATGAAAAGTTAATTGGCAGTTTGAAGCCACTGATTGATTTTATTTGTTTGTATTGGAGTTTAACAGCCCAGTCAACACTATTTAGGTCAGTTTTGAGCCGGCTAGTTTACCTGTCCACACTTTTCCTGAGCAAGCTTATACGTAAGCGGTTAACCAGTACAGTGCACATTCGCCTCATCGAGGGGGTTCAAACGAGCACCAACAATCTATGTTTTGTGCAGAACTAAGAAAAATATCTTAGTTATTCATCTGAAATTATTCATTTTTATATAATGTATTTGAATAGGGTTTTTTTTTTTTTTTTGGTTACCACTGGGGATTTAGGTGTTCTTGGGGTTCGGTCCCAGGGATGTGTCCAAAGTCTTGTAATGTCAACCCTACCGGCCCGCTGGGTAATGATATATCTGCAAGCAGTGTAGTAGGTACGGATGAGGATGCTCACGATGGATCTTGAATTTGCAACCCACTACTTTACACACTGTGTAAATCAAATTTCTGTTCATTGTTGTACATCCAGACGAAGCGTCTCATCTGGATCTACACTGTTTGCCATCCTGAATGATTTTATATTTTCACTTATCGGAAAAGACATTACTTTACAGTGTAGATCCAGATGAGGCTGTGTATGGTATTTTAACCCTTCGCCATACAGACCAGTGCATTTCAATGCAAACAATGTAAATCCATCTGAGGCGCCTAATCTGGATCTACACTGTTTGCTATTCTGTTAATTTCTGTTAATGATTGTCAACTCTGCCTGTCCGCACAGTTACTTTGCAAACAGTGTAGATAATGGTGCGACTGCTCAGGATGAGCCGTATTTTCTCCAGGTCTACACTGTTTGCCATTCTGTTGATGACTTTGACTTAACCACCGTAAATAAAAATGGAATTGTCTAAATTCACATTACGAAATCACGCATATACTGACAAATTTTAGCACCAAAAAAAAAAAAAAAATGAAAATGTTTAGATAGAAAATTCTGCTATTTTTCATACTTCTGTTCCAAAAATAGATTATAGGAACGCGTCAGAACCGCCTCGGTGAGGCAGTTCTAACGAATATCCACAATCTTTGTTTTGATCAAAAATAAGAAAAAATGTATACCACTGTAAACCCCAGTTTTACTGTATAAGGAGTTACAATAATATATTTGTGATGTGAGATGGATCAATCAATCAATCAAATATTTTATTCTCTCAATTCATCATATATAATGGCAATAGAAGGTGATACAAACAATAATTATTGTTATAATAATTCAGAGATGAAAGAGTCTACTTTAGAAGAAACCGGTTTAAAGTTCCTCTGTCCGAATTTTCCACTATTTTCCGCATATCAAAGGTATGTCTTTTGTTTAAAGGTTAATAAAGGCTTGTAGATAAATAATGTATACCCCTATAAACCCCAGTTGTACCATATAAAAGTGGGGTACACGCGGGTAAGAATTATATAGGTGTGTCGTGATGGCGAAGTTAACAAACGTGCTTTAATTTAACAATGAGTTGGCGCGTGCCCGTCGTCCCCCACTATGTGTTAATCTTTAAAGTGTCAATCATGTGTTACCCTTAAAGTGCCAATCATAATATTGAAGATAACAATTTGATTAACTAAAATAAATTAATAAATAAAGTAACAGTCTCATCTTTATTCACTTCTTGTGATAGATTTGATAGACAATTTTTTTTGTGGTGTCTTGATTTATGTACAGTTTTATTAACTCTTATAGTGTAAATCATAACTAGTGCAGATGACATTTTCCAGGTTTTGAGATGATTTATTTCGAAAACACGTCTATTAAAAAATATTGAAAATTTTGCCACCTAAAATGAAAGTTTTCAGATAAAAAAAACGCTACTTTTCGTATTTCTTCTCGAAACATAAATTGATTGAACTTGTTCGAACCACCTCAGCGAGGCGGTTCTTACGAAAAACAACAATATATGTTTTAGCAGGAAAAAGAAAAATAATGATCCACATTTAACTACATAAAAGTGGGTAATATGGGGGTGTTTTTGTGATGTGATCATAAAAATATTGCAGCCCATTCACATAGTAATTGCATGCCTCAATTTAATAAATAAATAAATAAATATGCCGTACCTGTAATCACCTTCTGTGACCGACATTTAAGGCACTTTTTATATCTTTCTTGAATTCTTAAAGTGTCAACCATAGCTCGACAAACAACATTTTTCGAAATTGTGTTAAAATTGTTTAGGACAAACATTACAGCCGATTCAGATATGAGTGAAATGTCTTTTATAATAAATAAATAAATACATACATAAATAAATAAATAGGCTTATCTGTGTTTACACATTATGTTACTTTTATGGCGTCCTTTCAATTATTCAGGGAATATCTTATACAATATACTGTATATCGGTGTAGTGTTAACTCTTAAGGTCTCAATCATGACCTGGGCTGACAACATTTTTCAAAATTATTTACCTGTCATGTTACTTTTATGGCGTCCTTTAATTATTCAGGAAATATCTTATACAATAAACTGTATATCGGTGTAATGTTAACTCTTAAAGTGTCAATTATGACTGCGGCAGACCATCACGAAAATTTGACCCCCTATAACCCCACTTTCATATAGTAAAACTTGGGTTTGCAGGGGTATACATTATTTATCTTATTTCTTCTTAAAAACAAAGATTGTGGGTGCTCGTTAGAAGCGCCTCGCCAAGGCGGTTCTAACGAGTATCCACAATCTATGTCTTGAGCAGAAATAAGAAAAATATAAAAAAATAATCATCTGAAAATTTTCATTTTTTGGTGGTAAAATTTAAAATGTATATGTATAGGCGTGTTTTCGTAATGGAACAAAATTGATTTTAATGTAAGAACTTTTTCATCTGAGTTCATCTCGGCCCCGCCCATATGGGCTTGAAGAAATATATGGGGTGCATGATGCTTCCATGCAGAGCTGAATCCGGCCCGCACACTAGTACTGGTAAAACGCTTAGAGGATCTATGCCTGTCAAGGAACCGCGGTGCGAGGCGGATGCTAATAAACCCTACTGGTTTCATTGGGAGAAAGGGCTTGAGATGTCATTTCATCTCAATGTCGGGTAAAAGTCCAACATAATTTTAAGCAACGTCTCCAAAATGACCTTTACAGTGTTGACGGGGACGTTAAACCTCAAATCAAACAAACAAACATAATCTGAGTTCATCTTGATCGAGTCTTATAGGCGTGTTTTCGTGATTGGCTAACAATATTTTTCATGGCGTTATTTATTTAAATAAATAGATAAAATAAATGCATAAAAAGATCGGAGTCAAGAGATTTCGCGTATCATATTTTCACCTTAATCCTTATTTAAAATCACTGGACTGCGCTAATAGATAATGGTGTTAATAACCGGCCCGATTAAGAAATACATTAAATTGTCCTTAATTATCGAACAGTACAACTGTGATTAGCCACACCAATGTGATGCAATAGTTTCCAATATTTTTCTATATAAAGTGGGAATTTAGGGTACAAAAATAGATTATGGGTGTTCTTTGCAATACCCTGATTCGGACGGTTTTACCAGTACCCCAGCTATGTTTTTGAGCAAAAAAAAGGAATATAATATATACTCTTGTAAACTCTAAACTTACCAATTAACGAGGATGTTCATGACACAGGCATCTTAACATATAGACCCAATATCCTACATGTCAAAAAAACAACAAAAAACAAAAAAACACTACTACTACTAATAATAATAATAATAATGATAATATTGATAATTATAATTATTATTATTATTATTATTATTATTTTTAAGCAATTCTGCATAATGTAGCTCTTCAATATGTTAAATATGTTTGTTCATAATAGAAGCCTCGAAATGAAAAGGGGTTGTTACTTCAAGAAGTTCTTTTTCACATTTAGATAGCCTTAATTTAAGCAAAGTGTAATATCTGCAGATTTATGATTAATGATGCCCTGAGATCAGCGACTAGAGAAAAAATATTGGATATTCTGTACCTTGATCCCAGTGGTGTACAGGGAGATAACTCGAATATCGCCCAAACAGGTTTTAACGGTTTTAACGGAAATTCACGACTTATTCCGACCGCCGCCTATGAAGGAAAAAGTTCGGTATGGGCATGTATTTTGCCATGGATAATGTAAAAATGTGATGTTAGTCATAATTTAGGTCTAACTGGGTGTATTTAATGAGTTTTTGCCTCTGATCTGGGTAGGGGTGTATTTTAAAGTAAATCAGATTTAATTCGTGTGTTTAGAAAGAAAACGTGCAGTAATTGTTAATGCAGAAACACAGGAAAGAATCTACTTCATGTGGAATATAAGAGTAAGGTTTATTGGCACTAGGACTATGTCTCAAACCAAATTAAAACTTAAACAGCCTGCTGCAATATCCCGATACGTTTCTCATCCGCCATATGTTCTAATTTGTTGTATTCATGTCGTGAACAGATATATTCAGCTAATTATCGTGGTATTAAGGCATTTATAAACATTTCCTTGGCCTTTATCTCTTCAAAGTATCCTCAAAAATGTCATTTTCTTACATTAGGAGTAGGACTTTGTTTCAAAACCAAAGCAAATCTTAAAAAATGTCTCTCCGAAACAGCCCGCTGCAATATCCCGATAAGTATTCTCATCCGTTATATGTTCAATTTTATTGTATTCATGTTAGAAGGATGTGAACAGATATATTCAGCTATTTCTCATGACATTAACTGGCTCCTGTTTCAACAGGGAATTTAATCCCAATTCACTACAGAAGGAAGGTGACCTGTATATTTTATTCCCTTCAGACAAGGGAGGCCGAAAACGCTTGTTTAAACGAAAGGTTGGTTTGAAAAGCAGGAGATCATTTGCAAAATATGAGATCCACGATTGTGATAAAAATAAGTATTGAGGTGGTTCGGTTCCGAAAGAACAAGATTTTATAAACTACTATTGAAATAAACTGTTAGATGAGAACGTACATTTCAAAACTAAGTGTTAAGTGTCCGATTCTGTGAACTCTGGAGTCACATAAAATGAAAAGTTACTAATCTAATAGCGTATATAAAATGAATCTTTCATTCTTTGATGTGCAGAGTGATGGAGAATGAAAAGGTGACACACACAGAGTAAAAATACATATTTTAGACACAAATGAGATTATCTTCCGCCCAGTGTGCAGCCCACCAGCGCAGGATGATACACATAGTTGTATCTGGAAGCGATAAGTTTTTCACAAACTTAAAAGATTCTTTGTGACTGAACTTTTATTATGCATGAGTAAATTATCAGATATGACCTAAATTTTTATTTGGTAATTCTTTTGGTACGGCATAAAGAAAATAAGGATTCGGTATTGGTAGCATTGCACTAGATGCTTTGGGGTGCCGGGTTTTATCACTTTCGGACTGAGCTTTTAGTTGCGTTCTAAATACCAGACCTGCTTCCACTGGATATATATCCTATGTTTTATTTCAATGTGAGAAAATGACAGGTGGAAGGGACTAAAATGATGCATATTTATAAATATATCAGCAAGATCAACGAAACTGTTGCTGATTTTATATGGTCACCCCTCCTTTAAAAATGTTGGTTTGTATTCCCTCCGTTCGAGTCGGTAAACAATTATGGTTGACGGTAATTTGAAAAGGAGCAGATCAACACGTGGATTTTTTCTCATTACCTTGTTGGGCTAGGATGGTTCTTTAAGCAAGCAAGGTTTGAAAAGTTTTGTATGTGTAGTTTTTGAGGGCGTAGGTAAGTCGCCTATGGAAATATTTAGTGTTAAGCTCCAAATAGCAAAGGTAGAAAAGTCAACAGTACTGTTCTGTTTTCAGTCATTAAATACTATTTCCACACATTTGTAGTTATATCCAATTCTGTTTCATAAAATGTATCTTCATGGCATGTATTTTGCCATGGATAATGTAAAAATTGTGATGATATTGCTAATATAGGTCTAACTGGGTGTATGTGATGGGATTTTGCCTCGGATCTATGTTCTTGTGAGGGGGGGTGTACTTTAAAGATATGTAAATGGATTTTATTGATGTGTTTAGAAAGAAGACTTGCAGTGATTGTATTTGTAGAAACACAAGAAAGAATCAAATTCATCTAAAATATACGAGTAAGGTTGCATGGCACTAGGACTATGTCTCAAACCAATGCAAATCTAAAAATTGTCTCTCCAAAACAGCCCGCTGCAATATCCCGATAAGTGTTCTCATCCGTTATAAGATCTATTTTATTGTATTCACCATGTCTCTCCAGAATAGCCCGCTGCAATATCCGGATAAGCTTTCTGATCCGTTATATGATCTATTTTTTTTGTATTCATCATGTCAGAGGGATGTGAACAGATATATTCAGCTATTTCCCATAGCATTAAGGCATTTATAAATGTTTTCTTGGCAGTTTTGTTTTCAAAATATCCTCAAAAATGTCATTTTTTAAATTGAGGGTTTAGGTGTAAAAATAGCCATAAAAATGAGTACTGGTGCTATTTAGGCATACTTCTGTGCATTTTAGGGAAGAATTGTTCCAAAGACATTGGAGAATAAACACTGATGCAAGCAGGTGTTTGGGTTCAATTCTAGAAAGAGGTAAACTTTGCACTTTTAAAAAACATATGGTTTGTTCGGCTTTCATAGTTGAATCTGAAAGCGATTACTTTTTCGTGAACTTCAAAGATTCTTTGTGACTGAACTTTTATGAGCTAATTATTAGATATGACCTAAATTTCTATTTAGCAATTCTTTTGATGCATCATAAAGAAAATACGGTTCGGTATTGGTAACATTGCACTAGATACTGGGAGGTGCCGGTTTTATCACTTTTCGACCGAGCTTTTAGTTGCGTTCTAAATACCAGACTTGCTTCCATTGGATGTATATCCCATGTTTTATTTCATTGTGAGAAAAGGACTTGTATAAGGGTCTAAGATGATGCATGTTTCATAAATATATCTGCAAGCTCAAAGAATATTTTGCTGATTTTATATGGTCACCCCTTGTGTAAAAATGTTTTGTATTTACTCCGTTCTAGTAGGTAAACAAACATGTTTGACTGTAACTTGAAAAGAAGCAGATCAACATGTGGAGTTTTTCTCTTTAACTTGTTGAGCTATAATGGTTCTAAAAACAAGCAAGGTTTGAACAGTTTGGCATGTGCAGTTTTGTGGGCGCATGTAAGTCACTTTTGGAAATATTTAGTGTTAATCTTCCAATAGCAAAGGTAGAAATGTCAGCAGCACTTTCCTGTTTTCAGTCATTACATACTATTTCCACACATTTGTAGTTCTTTTCCAATTCTGTTTCATAAAATGTATCCTCATGGCATGCATTTTACCATGGATAATGTAAAAATGTGATGGTAGTATGAATTTAGGTCTCACTGGGTGTATTTGATGAGTTTTAGTCTCTGATCTATGTTTTTGGGATGGGGTGTACCTTAAAGACATGTAAATTAATTTTATGGAAGTGTTTAGAAAGAAGACTTGCAGTAATTGCATTTGCAGAAACACAAGAAACACAAGAAAGAATCTACATGTACTTCATCTGGAATATAAGAGTAAGGTTTCTTGAGTCTAGGACTATGTCTCAAACCAAAGCAAAACTTAAAAATTGTCCCTCCGAAACAGCCCGCTGCAATATCCCGATGAGTTATTTCATCCGTAATATGTTCTTATTTATTGTATTCATGTCAACATAATGTGAGCAGATATATTCAGCTATTTCTCATGGCATTAAGTGGTTGCTGTTTCAACAGGGAATTTAATCCCCATTCACTACAGAGGGAAAGTGACCTGTATATTTTATTCCCTACAGACGAGGGAGGCCTAAAACGTGTTTTTAAATAAAAGGTTGGTTTGGAAAACAGGAGATCCTTTGCAAAATATGAGATCCACCATTGTGATAAAAATAGTATTGAGGTGATTTGTTTCCGAAAGAACAAGATTTTATAAACTACTAAAGAAATAAACTGTTAGATGAGAACATACACTTCAAAACTAAGTAATAAGTGTCAAATTCTGTTACCTCTGGAGTCACATGAAATGACAAGTTACAAATCAAATAACGTAAATAAAATGCATCTTTCATTATTTGATGTGCAGAGTGATGGAGCCTTAAAAGTGACACATACACAGTACAAATATATATGTTAGACACAGAAGAGGTTATCTTTCGTCCAGTGTGCGGCCCACCAGCGCAGGATGATACGCGAACAAATGCACCATGGTAGTAACATGAGATAGGAAATGTTTAAAAAGATAGATCTCGCGTAATTAATTTTGTAATGAAAAAGAAATTTAATTTTGTATGATGCATCTGAACTAATTTATTCACAAAATAAAACCGGTTGAACGGACGATTGTTCTGTATGTTGGAGGCTTTTACCCAACTGCCAAAGAAAATAGCCATAAAAATGAGTATTGGTGCTATTTAGGTATCATTCTGTGCATTTTAGGATAAAATTGTTCCAAAGACATTGGAGAGGAAATACTGATGCAAGCCGGTGTCTGGGCTCCATTCCAGAAATAGGTAAGTTTTGCCCTTTTCGAAAACGTATGGTTTGCTCGGCATTCATAGTTGAATCTGAAACTGATAACCTTTTCGCAAACTTAAAAGATTCTTTGTGACTAAACTTTTATTATGCATGTGTTAATTATCAGGTATTACCTAAATTTCTATTTGGCAATTCTTTTGATACGTCATAAAGAAAATAAGGGTTCGGTATTGGTAGCATTGCACTAGATACTGGGAGGTGTAGGATTTTATCACTTTCGGACCGAGCTTTTAGTTGCGTTCTAAATACCAGACCTGCTTCCATTGGAAATATATCACATGTTTTATTTCAATATAAGAAAATGACAGACGTAAGGGACCAAAATGATGCATGTTTTATAAATATATCTGCAAGCCCATTGAAATTGTTGCTGATTTTATATGATCACCCCTCCTTAAAAAAGTTGGTTTGTATTTACTCCGTTCAAGTCGGTAAACAAATATAGTTGACTGTAACGGGAAAACGAGTAGATCAACATGTGGATTTTTTTCTCATTATCTTCTTGGGCTAGAATGGTTCTATAAACAAGCAAGATTTGAAAAGATTTGTTCGTGTAGATTTTGTGGGCGCAGGTAAGTCGCCTATTGAAATATTTAGTGTTCAGCCCCTAATACCATAGGTAGAATGTCAACAGCACTGTCCAGTTTTCAGTCATTAAATACTATTTCCTCACATTTGTAGTTCAATTAAATTTTGTTTCATAAAATGTATCTTCATGGCATGTATTTTGCCATGGACAATTTGAAAATGTGTTGGTAGTGTGAATTTAGGTCTGTCTGGGTGTATTCTATTGAGTTTTTGCCTCTGACCAATGTTCTTGGGAGGGGGTGCACTTCAAAGCCATTTAAATCATTTTTATTGATATATTAAGAAAGGAGACTTGCAATAATTATATTTGCAGAAACACAAGAAAGAAATTACTTCATCTGGAATATAAGAGTAAGGTTTCATGGCACTAGGACTATGTCAAAGACCAAATGAAATCTTAAAATTTGTCTCTCCGAAACAGCCCGCTGCAATATCCCGATAAGTTTGCTCATCCGTTATATGTTCTAATTTATTGTATTCATGTCAGAAGGATATGAACAGATATATTCAGCTATTTCTCATAGCATTACGTGGCTCATGTTTGAACAGGGAATTTCATCCCCATTCGCTACAGAAGGAAGGTGACCTGTATATTTATTCCCTACAGACACGGGAGGCCGAAAACGTTTGTTTAAATGAAAGGTTGGTTTGGAAAACAGGAGATCACTTGCGAAATATGAGCTCCACGATTGTGATTAAACAATTAGTTTCCAGGTGATTCGTTTCCGAAAGAACAAGATTTAATAAACTACTAAAGAAATTAACTGTTAGATGATAACGTACACAACAAAACTTAGTGATAAGTGTCCAATTCTGTAAACTCTGGAGTCACATGAAATGACAAGTTACTAATCTAATAATAACGTATATAAAATGCATTTTTCATTCTTTGATGTGCAGAGTGATGGAGCATAAAAAAGTGACACATACACAGTACAAACACATATGTTAGACACAGATGAGGTTATCTTCCGTCCTGCGGGCAGTCCATAAGCGCAGGATGATACACGTACACATGTAGCATGGTAGTTACATGAGATAGGAAAGGTTTAAAAGGATAGATCTCGCGTAATGAATTTTGTAATGAAAAATAATGTAGTTTTGAAAGATACATTTGAACAAATTTATTGCCAAAATAATACCGGATGAACGGACGATTGGTCTGTATGTTGGAGGCTTTTACCCAACTGCCACGGAAAATAGCCATAAAAATGAGAATTGGTGCTATTTAGGCATATATCTGTGCATTTTAGGATAGAATTGTTCCAAGACATTGGAGAGGAAATACTGATGCAAGCCAGTGTCTGGATTCCATTCCAGAAAGAGATAAACTTTGCATTTTCAAAAACATACGGTTCGCTCAGCATTCATATTTTAATCTTTTAGCTATAACTTTTTCGAAAACTTAAAATATTCTTTGTGACTGAACTTTTATTATGCATGAGTAAATTATCAGATATGACCTAATTTCTATTTGGCAATTCTTTTCATACGTCATAAAGAAAATTAGGTTTCGGTTTTGGTAGCATTCGATACTAGGAGGTGCTGGGTTTTATCACTTTAGGGCCGAGCTTTTAGGTACGTTCTAAATACCAGACCTGCTTCTATTGAATATATACCCAATGTTTTATTTCATTGTGAGAAATTGACAGGTGTACAGGACTAAAATGATACATGTTTTATAAATATATCTGCAAGCTCAAAGAAATTGTTGCCGGTTTAATATGGTCACCCCTCCTTTAAAAATGTTGCTTTGTATTTACTCCGTTCTAGTCGGTAAACAAAAATGGTTGACTGTAACTTGAAAACAAGCAAGGTTCCAAAAGTTTTGTATGTGTAGTTTTTGTGGGCGCAGGTAAGTCGCCTATGGAAATATTTAGTGTTAAGCTCCCAGTAGCAAAGATAGAAATGTTAGCAGCACTGTCCTTTTTTCAGTCGTTACATACTATGGCTCTAGGAAAATGTCTCAGACCAAAGCAACACTTAAAATTTGTCTCTCCGAAACAGCCCGCTGCAATATCCCGATACGTTTTCTCATCCGTTATATGTTTTGATTATTGTATTCATGTCAAAACGTTGTTAAAAGATATATCCAGCTTTTACTCATGGCCTTAAGTGGCTCCTGTTTCAACAGGGAATTTCATCCCGATTCACTACAACAGGGAAGTGACCTGTATATTTATTCCCTACAGACACGGGAGGCCGAAAACGTTTGTTTAAATAAAAGGTTGGTTTAAAAAAAAATGAGATCCTTTGCAAAATATGAGTTCCACAATTGTGATACAAAATAGTATTGAGGTGATTCTTTTCCGAAAGAACAAGATTTTATAAACTACTAACGAAATAAACTGTTAGATGATAACATACACTTCAATACTAAGTGTAAAAAATTGTCCACTTCTGTAACCTCTTGAGGCACATGAAATGACAAGTTACTAGTCTAATAACGTATATAGAATGCATCTTTCATTCTTTGATGTGCAGGGTGATGGCGTATGAAACAGTGACACATACACACTACAAACACATATGTTAGACACAGATGAGGTTATCTTCCGTCCAGTGTGCGGCCCATCAGCACATGATGATACACGTACAAATGTAGCGTGGTAGTAAGTTGAGATAGGAAATGTTTAAAAGGATAGATCTCGCGTAATGAATTTTGTAATAAGAAAGAAATGTAATTTTGTAAAATGCATTTGAACAAATGTATTCACAAAATAATACCGGTTGAACAGATGATTGTTCTGTATGTTGGAGGCTTTTACACAACTGCAACAGCAACAGAAAATAGCCATAAAATGAATATTGGTGCTATTTAGTCATAAGTCTGTGCATTTTAGGATAGAATTGTTCCAAAGACATTGGAGAGGAAATACTGATGCAAGCCGGTGTCTGGGTTCCATTCATGAAATAGGTAAACTTTGCACTTTTCAAAAACATATGGTTTGCTCGGCTTTCATAGTTGAATCTGGAAGCGAAAACTTTTTCGCAAACTTAAAATATTCTTTGTGACTGAACTTTAATTATGCATGATTAAATCATCATATATGACATAAATTTCTATTTGGCAATATTTTTGTTACGTCATAAAGAAAAAAAAAAGGGTTTGGTATTGGTAGCATTGCACTTGATACTGGGAGATGCCGGAATTTATCACTTCTGGACCGAGCGTTTAGTTGCGTTCTAAATAACAGACTTGCTTGCACTGAATACATACCCCATGTTCAATTTCAATAATGAAAACGACAGGTGTAAGGGACTTAAATGATGCATGATATATAAATATATCTGCAAGCTCAAAGAAAGTATTGCTGATTTTATATGGTCACCCCTCCTTGAAAAATGTTTTTTTTTATTATTATTTACTTCGTTCTAGTCTGTAAACAAACATGGTTGACCTTAACTTGAAAAGGAGTAGATAAACATGTGGATTTTTTCTCATTAACTTGTTGGGCTAGGATGGTTCTATAAAAAACCAAGGTTTGAAAACTTTTGTATGTGTAGTTTTTGTGAGCGCAGGTAAGTCGCCTATGGAACTATTTATTGTTAAGCTCTCAGTAACGAAGATAGAAATGTGAGCAGCACTGTCCTTTTTTCAGTCAGTACATACTATTCCTACACATTTGTAGTTCTATCCAATTCTGTTTTATAAAATGCATCTTCATGGCATGCACTTTGCAATAGATAATGTAGAAATTTGATGGTAGTGCGAACTTAGGTCTAACTGGGTGTATTTGATAAGTTTTTGCCTTTGATCTATGTTCTTGGGAGGGGGGGGGTGTACCTTAAATCCACGTACATTATTTTTATTGATGTGTTTAGAAAGAAGACGTGCAGTAATTGCATTTGCAGAAACACAAAATTTACAAGAAAGAATCTACTTCATCTGGAATATAAGAGTAAGGTTTAATGGCTCTAGGACAATGTCTGAAACCAAAGCAAACCTTCAAATTTGTCTGTCCTAAACAGCCCGCTGCAATATCCCGATCGTTTACTCATCCGTAATATGTTTTAATTAGTGTATTCATGTCAAAAGGCTGTGAAAAGATATATTCAGCTATTTCTCATGGCATTAAGTGACTCCTGTTTCAACAGGGAATTTCATCCCCATTCACTACAGCAGGAAAGTTACCTGTATATTTATTCCCTACTGACACGGGAGGCCGAAAACGTTTGTTTAAATAAAAGGCTGGTTTGGAAAACAGGAGCTCCTTTGCAAAATATGAGATCCACGATCGTGATAAAAATAGTATTGAGGGGATTTGTTTCCGAAAGAACAATATTTTATAAACTACTTAAGAAATAAACTGTTAGACGATACCGTACACTTCAAAAAGTGATAAGTGGTCAATTCTGTAAACTCTGGAGTCACATGTAATGACAAGTTACTGGGAACCAAAAAAATTAATGTACATTTGTAAAATGCATTTTAACAAATTTATTTTAACAATGCATTTTAACAACTTCTATTTTATAAACTACTAAAGAATTAAACTGTTAGACGATACCGTACACTTCAAAAAGTGATAAGTGGTCAATTATGTAAACTCTGGAGTCACATGTAATGACAAGTTACTAGTCTAATAACGTATATATAATGCATCTTTCATTCTTTGATGTACAGAGTGATGGAGCATGAAAACGTGACACATACACGGTACAAATATATATGTTAGACACAGATGGGGATTTCCTACGTCCAGTGTGCGGCCCAAACAGAGCAGGATGATACACGTACAAATGTAGCATGGTAGTAACTTGTGATAGGAAAGGTTTTAAAGGTAGATCTCGAGTAATGAATTTTGTAATAAATTAGAAATGTAATTTTGTAAAACGCATTTGAACAAATGTATCGACAAAATAATACCGGTTGAAAGGACGATTGTTCTGTATGTTGAAGGCATTTACCCAACTGCCACAGAAATAGCCATAAAATGAGTATTGCTGCTATTTAAGCATAATTCTGTGCATTTTAGAATACAATTGTTCAAAATGCATTGGAGAGAAAACAGTGATGGAAGCCTGTGTCTGTGTTCCATTCATGAAAGCGGTAAACTTTGCACTTTTCAAAAACATATGGTTTGCTCGGCTTTCATAGTTGAATCTGGAAGCGAAAACTTTTTCGCAAACTTAAAATATTCTTTGTGACTGATTTTTTTTATGCATGAGTAAATTATCATATATGACCTAATTTTCTATTTGGCAATAGTTTTGTTACGTCATAAAGAAAAAAAAGGGTTCGGTATTGGTAGCATTGCACTTGATACTGGGAGATGCCGGAATTTATCACTTCTGGACCGAGCGTTTAGTTGCGTTCTAAATACCAGGCTTCTAAATACCAGATCTTTGTTTTACTTCTACTTTGCTTCCACTGAATACATACCCTATGTTTAATTTCAATAATGAAAATGACAGGTGAAAGGGACTTAAATGATGCATGATAAATAAATATATCTGCAAGCTCAACGAAAGTATTGCTGATTGTATATGGTCACCCCTCCTTGAAAAATGTTTTTTATTTACTTCGTTCTAGTCTGTAAACAAACATGGTTGAATGTTACTTGAAAAGGAATAGATCAACATGTGGATTTTTTTTCTCATTATTTTGTTTTGGCTAGGATGGTTCTATAATAAAAGCAAGGTTTGGAAACTTTTGTATGTGTAGTTTATTTTCGGCGCAGGTAGGTCACCTATTGAAACATTTAGTGTTTAGCTCCCAGTTATCCCAGTATATCTAAGAAAGTTATCCCAGCCACTTTTGGCTCAACAAGTAAAGACCTCTCTGCCTTCCGTGGCGGTATCAGGGCCCATACGTCCCCGACAGCACAGCTCCCCCTTGCAGAGTTACTAGGTGACTGGGCCCCTTAACTTGCTGAGAATGAGAGGGTGGACGGCTCCATCCTAAATGATGCCAGTGATAGAGCCTCAGCTACAGAAGCTTGTACAGAATTCCACAAAGGTACGGTACGAGGGAAAAAGATAATCTTAAAAGAATCAGATGATGTTGAAAACTGTCTGAACTTCCTGGAGTGTGTAGCTCTTGTCTTTGCTGTGACTGGGGTCAAGTAATCAGCGACAGGTATATCAACAAGGTCCTAAACCATTTTGTACAGTAGGATGACGGAGTCTTCGACCGTCTGGTTTCCAGGGGTTCCTACTGTAGGTGATCGAGCATGGATGATACATTTGGACCGAGCGTTTAGTTGCGTTCTTAATACCAGACTTGTTTCCACTGGATATGTATTCCATGTTTTCTTTCAATGTGAGAAAATGACAGGTGAAAGGGACTAATATAATGCATGTTTTATAAATATATCTGCAAGCTCCATGAAATTATTCCTGATTTTATTTGATCAGCCCTCCTTGAAAAATGTTGTTTTTATTTACTTCTAGTCGGTAAACAAACATGTTTGACTGTAACTTTAAAAGGGGCAGATCAATATGTGGATTTTTTTCTCATTAACTTGCTGGGCTAGGAAGGTTCTATAAAAAAGCAAGGATTGAAAAGTTTTGTATGTGTAGTTTTTGTGGGTGCAGGTAAGTCGCCTATGGAAATATTTAGTGGTAAGCTCCCAGTAACGAAGATAGAAATGTCAGCAGCACTGTCCATTTTTCAGTCAGTACATACTATTTCCACACATTTGTAGTTCTATCCAATTCTGTTTTATAAAATGTATCTTCATGGCATGCACTTTGCAATGGATAATGTAGACATGTGATGGTAGTGCGAGTTTAGGTCTAACTAGGTGTATTTGATAAGTTTTTGCCTTTGATCTATGTTCTTGGGAGGGGATGTACCTTAAAGCCATGTAAATTATTTTTTATTGATGTGTTTAGAAAGAACACGTGCAGAATTGCATTTGCAGAAACAGAAGAAATACAAGAAAGAATCTACTTCATCTGGAATATAAGAGTAAA
Organism: Lucinisca nassula; assembly: GCA_963580285.1. Classification (NCBI taxonomy): domain Eukaryota; kingdom Metazoa; phylum Mollusca; class Bivalvia; order Lucinida; family Lucinidae; genus Lucinisca; species Lucinisca nassula. The sequence continues at coordinate 53,564,138 of OY757017.1, forward strand.
ATTTCATGGCTGTAGGACAATGTCTCAAACCAAAGCAAAACTTCAAATTTGTCTCTCCGAAACAGCCCGCTGCAATATCCCGATAAGTTTTCTCACCTGTAATATGTTTTAATTATTGTATTCATGTCAAAGGGTTGTGAACAGATATATTCAGCTATTTCTCATGGCATTAAGTGGCTCCTGTTTCAACAGGGAATTTTATCCCCATTCACTACAGCAGGAAAGTGACCTGTATATTTATTCCCTACAGGCACGGGAGGCCGAAAACATTTGTTTAAATAAAAGGCTGGCTTGGAAAACAGGAGATCCTTTGCAAAATATGAGATCCACGATCTTGATAAAAATAGTATTGAGGTGATTCATTTCCGAAAGAACAATATTTTATAAACTACTAAAGAAATAAACTGTTACACGAAAACGTACACTTCCAAAAGTCATAAGTGGTCAATTCTTTTAACTCTGGAGTCACATGTAATGACAAGTTACTAGTCTAATAACGTATATATAATGCATCTTTCATTCTTTGATGTGCAAATCAATGGCAAATGAAAACGTGACACATACACGATACAAATATATATGTTAGACACAGATGAGGTCATCTTACGTCCAGTGTGCGCCCCAACAACGCAGGATGATACACGTACAAATGTAGCATGGTAGTAACTTGTGATAAGAAAGGTTTTAAAGGATAAATCTCGAGTAATGAAATGTAATTTTGAAAAATGCATTTGAACAAATTTATTGACAAAATAATACCGGTTTAACGGACGATTGTTCTGTATGTTGGAGACATTTACCCAACTGCCACAGAAAATAGCCATAAAATGAGTATTGCTGCTATTTAAGCATAATTATGTGCATTTTAGAATAAAATTGTTCAAAATGCATTGGAGAGAAAATACTGATGGAAGCCTGTGTCTGGGTTCCATTCATGAAAGAGGTAAACTTTGCACTTTTCAAAAACATATGGTTTGCTCGGCTTTCACAGTTGAATCTGGAAGCGAAAACATTTTCGCAAACTTAAAATATTCTTTGTGACTGAACTTTTATTATGCATGAGTAAATTATCATATATGACCTAAATTTCTATTTGGCAATATTTTTGTTACGTCATAAAGAAAAAAAGGGTTCGGTATTGGTAGCATTTCACTTGATACTGGGAGATGCCGGAATTCGTCACTTCTGGACCTAGCGGTTAGTTGCGTTCTAAATACCAGACTTGCTTCCACTGAATACATACCCCATGTTTAGTTTCAATAATGAAAATGACAGGTGTAAGGGACTTAAATGACACATGATATATAAATATATCTGCAAGCTCAAAGAAAGTGTTGCTGCCTTTACATGGTCACCCCTCCTTGAAAAATGTTTTTTTTTATATACTTCGTTCTAGTCTGTAAACAAACATGGTGGACTGTAACTTGAAAAGGAGTAGATCAACATGTGGATTTTTTTCTCATTAACTTGTTTGGCTAGGATGGTTCTGTTATAAAAGCAAGGTTTGAAAACTTTTGTATGTGTAGTTTTTGTGGGCGCAGCTAGGTCACCTATTGAAATGTTTAGTGTTAAGCTCCCAGTAACAAAGATTGAAATGTTAGCAGCTCTTCCTTTTTTCAGTCATTACATACTATTTCCACACATTTGTAGTTCTATCCAATTCTGTTTTATAAAATGTATCTTCGTGGCATGCATTTGCAATGGGTAATGTAGAAATGTGATGGTAGTGCGAATGCAGGTCTAACTGGGTGTATTCTATGAGTTTTTGCCTCTGATCTTTGTTCTTGGGTGGGGGGTGTATCTTAAAGCCATATTAATTAATTTTTATTCTACATCTACATCTACATCTCTACGTTGGTCCGCCAATCTTGACTATTACTCAACGGATATGACTTCATTATGGTTAGCGCTAGAAAGATGAAAAGCAAGAGAATATATTCCGCAAGAAGTAGTATTAAGTCTTAAATTAGCGTAAAATTAACAAGAAAATAGGACTAAAAAATAATATAATATATAAGCACAGAGGTACAACATAAATAAGAGAGGGAAAAAAGTTATCCCAGCCACTTTTGGCTCAACAAGTAAAGACCTCTCTGCCTTCCGTGGAGGTACCAGGGCCCATACGTCCCCAACAGCACAGCTCCCCCTTGCAGAGTTACTAGGTGACTGGGTCCCTTAACTTGCTAAGAATGAGAGGGTGGATAGCTCCATCTTAAATGATGGAGCCTCAGCTACAGAAGCTGGTACAGAATTCCACAAAGGTACGGTACGAGGGAAAAAGCTAAACTTAAAAGAATCATATGATGTTGAAAACTGTCTGAACTTCCTGGAGTGTGTAGCTCTGGTCCTTGCTGTGACTGGGGTCAAGTAATCAGCGGCAGGTATATCAACAAGGTCCTGAACCACTTTGTACAATAGGGTGAGCTGAGTCTTTGACCGTCTGGTTTCCAGGGGTTCCTACTGTAGGTGATCGAGCATGGATGATACTTTTGGACCGAGCGTTTAGTTGCGTTCTAAATACCAGACTTGTTTCCACTGGATATGTATTCCATGTTTTATTTCAATGTGAGAAAATGACAGGTGAAAGGAACTAATATAATGCATATTTTATAAATATATCTGCAAGCTCAAAAAATTTATTCCTGATTTTATATGGTCACCCGTCCTTGAAAAATGTTGTTTTTATTTACTTCTAGTCGGTAACAAACATGGTTGACTGTAACTTGAAAAGGAGCAGATCAATATGTGGATTTTTTTCTCATTAACTTGGGCTAGGAAGGTTCTATAAAAAAGCAAGGATTGAAAAGTTTTGAATGTGAAGTTTATGTGGGCGAAGGTAAGTCGCCTATGGATATATTTAGTGTTAAGCTCCCAGTAATGAAGATAGAAATGTCAGCAGCACTGTCCTTTTTTCAGTCATTACATACTATTTCCCCACATTTGTAGTTCTATCCAATTCTGTTTTATAAAATGTATCTTCATGGCATTCACTTTGCAATGGATAATGTAGAAATGTGATGGTAGTGCGAGTTTAGGTCTAACTGGGTGTATTTGATAGGTTTTTGCCTTTAATCTATGTTCTTGGGAGAGGGGTGTACCTTAAAGCCATGTAAATTATTTTTTATTGATGTGTTTAGAAAGAAGACGTGTAGTAATTGCATTTACAGAAACACAAGAAATACAAGAAAGAATCTACTTCATCTGGAATATAAATGTAAGGTTTCATGGCTTTAGGACAATGTCTCAAACCAAAGCAAAACTTCAAATTTGTCTCTCCAAAGCAGCCCGCTGAAATATCCCGATAAGTTTTCTCATCCGTAATATGTTTTAATTATTGTATTCATGTCAAAAGGCTGTGTACAGATATATTTAGCTATTTCTCATGGCATTAAGTGACTACTGTTTTAACAGGGAATTTTATCCCCATTCACTACAGCTGGAAAGTGACCTGTTTATTATTCCCTACATACACAGGAGGCCGAAAACGTTTGTTTAAATAAAAGGCTGGTTTGGAAAACAGGACATCCTTTGGAAAATATGAGATTCACGATCGTGATAAAAATAGTATTGAGGTGATTCGTTTCCGAAAGAATTCTATTTTATAAACTACTAAAGAAATAAACTGTTAGACGATAACGTACACTTAAAAAGTGATAAGTGGTCAATTCTGTAAACTATGGAGTCACATGAAATGACAAGTTACAAGTCTAATAACGTATATATAATATAATGTTCTTTGTGGAGGCATTTACCCAACTGCCACAGAAAATAGCCATAAAATGAGAATTTCTGCTATTTAAGCATAATTCGGTGTATTTAAGGATGAAATTGTTCAAAATGCATTGGAGTGGAAGCAGTGATGGAAGCCTGTGTCTGGGTTCCATTCATGAAAGAGGTAATCTTTGCACTTTTCAAAAACATATGGTTTGCTTGGCTTTCATAGTTGAATCTGGAAGCGAAAACTTTTTCGCAAACCTAAAATATTCTTTGCGACTGAACTTTTATTATGCTTGAGAAAATTATCATATATGACCTAAATTTCTATTTGGCAATATTTTTGTTACGTCTTAAAGAAAAAAAGGGTTCGGTATTGGTAGCATTGCACTTGATACTGGGAGATGCCGAAATCTATCACTTCTTGACCGAGCGTTTAGTTGCGTTTACCAGGCTTGCTTCCACTCAATACATACCCCATGTTTAATTTCAATAATGAAAATGACAGGTGTAAGGGACTTAAATGATGCATGATATATAAATATATCTGCAAGCTCAACGAAAGTATTGCGGATTTTATATGGTCACCCATCCTTGAAAAATGTTTTTTTATTTACTTCGTTCTAGTCTGTAAACAAACATGGTTGACTGTAACTTGAAAAGGAGTATGTGGATTTTTTTTCTCATTATCTTGTTTTGGCTAGGATAGTTCTATAATAAAAGCAAGGTTTGGAAACTTTTGTATGTGTATTTTTTTTCGGCGCAGGTAAGTCACCTATTGAAACATTTAGTGTTAAGCTCCCAGATACCCCAGTATATCTAAGAAAGTTATCCCAGCCACTTTTAGCTCAACAAGTAAAGACCTCTCTGCATTCCGTGGCGGTACCAGGGCCCATACGTCCCCGACAGCACAGCCCCCCCCCCTTGCAGAGTTACTAGGTGACTGGGCCCCTTAATTTGCTTAGAACGAGAGGGTGGATAGCTCCATCCAAAATGATGCCAGTGATGGAGCCTCAGCTACAGAAGCTGGAGCAGAATTCCACAAAGGTACGGTACGAGGGAAAAAGGTTAACTTATATGTATTCCCTACAGACACGGGAGGCCGAAAGCGTTTGTTTAAATAAAAGGTGGTTTGGAAAACAGGAGATCATTTGCAAAATATGAGATCCACGATCGTGATAAAAAATAGAATTGAGGTGATTCGTTTCCGAAAGAACAATATTTTATAAACTACTAAAGAAATAAACTGTTAGACGATAACGTACACTTCAAAAAGTGATAAGTGGTCAATTCTGTAAACTCTGGAGTCACATGAAATGACAAGTTACTAGTCTAATAACGTATATATAATATAATATTCTTTGTGGAGGCTTTTACCCAACTGCCACAGAAAATAGATATAAAATGAGTATTGCTGTTATTTAAGCATAATTCGGTGTATTTAAGAATAAAATTGTTAAAAATGCATTGGAGAGGAAACAGTGATGGAAGCCTGTACACTTCAAAAAGTGATAAGTGGTCAATTCTGTAAACTCTGGAGTCAAATGAAATGACAAGTTACTAGTCTAATAACGTATATATAATATAATATTCTTTGTGGAGGCATTTACCTAACTGCCACATAAAATAGCCATAAAATGTGTATTTCTGCTATTTAAGCATAATTCGGTGTATTTAAGAATAAAATTGTTCAAAATGCATTGGAGAGGAAACAGTGATGAAAGCCTGTGTCTGGGTTCCATTCATGGAAGAGGTAATCTTTGCATTTTTCAAAAACATATGGTTTGCTCGGCTTTCATAGTTGAACCTGGAAGCGAAAACTTTTTCGCAAACTTAAAATATTCTTTGTGACTGAACTTTTATTATGCATGAGTAAATTATCATATATGACCTAAATTTCTATTTGGCAATATTTTTGTTACGTCATAAAGAAAAAAAAAGGGTTCGGTATTGGTAGCATTGCACTTGATACTGGGAGATGCCGAAATTGATCACTTCTTGACCGAGCGTTTAGTTGCGTTTACCAGGCTTGCTTCCACTGAATACAAACCCCATGTTTAATTTCAATAATGAAAATGACAGGTGTAAGGGATTCAAATGATGCATGATATATTAATATATCTGCAAGCTCAACGAAAGTATTGCTGATTTTATATGGTCACCCCTCCTTGAAAAATGTTTTTATTTACTTCGTTCTAGTCTGTAAACAAACATGGTTGACTGTAACTTGAAAAGGAGTAGATGAACATGTGGATTTTTTTTCTCATTATCTTGTTTGGGCTAGGATGGTTCTATAATAAAAGCAAGGTTTGAAAACTTTTGTATGTGTATTTGTTTCGGCGCAGGTAGGTCACCTATTGAAACATTTAGTGTTAAGCTCCCAGATAACCAGGTATATCTAAGAAAGTTATCCCATCCACTTTTGGCTCAACAAATAAAGACCTCTCTGCCTTCCGTGGCGGTACCAGGGCCCATACCTCCCCGACAGCACAGCTCCCCCTTGCAGAGTTACTAGGTGACTAGGCCCCTTAATTTGCTTAGAATGAGAGGGTGGATAGCTCCATCCTAAATGATGCCAGTGATGGAGCCTCAGCTATAGAAGCTGGTACAGAATTCCACAAATGTACGGTATATGGGTGAAAGGTAAACTTATATGTATTCCCTACAGACACGGGAGGCCGAAAGCGTTTGTTTAAATAAAAGGCTGGTTTGGAAAACAGGAGATCATTTGCAAAATATGAGATCCACGATCGTGATAAAAAATAGTATTGAGGTGATTCGTTTCCGAAAGAACAGTATTTTATAACTACTAAAGAAATTAACTGTGAGACGATAAGGTTCACTTCAAAAAGTGATAAGTGGTCAAGTCTGTAAACTCTGGAGTCACATGAAATGACAAGTTACTAGTCTAATAACGTATATATAATAAAATATTCTTTTCGGAGGCTTTTACCCAACTGCCACAGAAAATAGATATAAAATGAGTATTGCTGCTATTTAAGCATAATTCGCTGTATTTAAGAATAAAATTGTTCAAAATGCATTGGAGAGGAAACAGTGATGGAAGCCTGTACACTTCAAAAAGTGATAAGTGGCCAATTCTGTAAACTCTGGAGTCACATGAAATGACAATTTACTAGTCAAATAACGTATATATAATAAAATATTCTTTGTGGAGGCATTTACCCAACTGCCACAGAAAATAGCCATAAAATGAGTATTGCTGCTATGTAAGCATAGTTAGGTGTATTTAAGAATAAAATTGTTCAAAATGCATTGGAAAGGAAACAGTGATGGAAGCCTGTACACTTCAAAAAGTGATGTGGTCAATTCTGTAAACTCTGGAGTCACATGAAATGAGAAGTTACTAGTCTAATAACGTATATATAATATAATATTCTTTGTGGAGGCATTTACCCAACTGCCACAGAAAATAGCCATAAAATGAGTATTGCTGCTATTTAAGCATAATTCGGTGTATTTAAGAATAAAATTGTTCAAAATGCATTGGAGAGGAAAAAGTGATGGAAGCCTGTGTCTGGGTTCCATTCATGAAAGAGGTAATCTTTGTACTTTTCAAAAACATATGATTTGCTCGGCTTTCATAGTTGTATCTGGAAGCGAAAACTTTTTCGCAACTTAAAATATTCTTTGTGACTGAACTTTCATTATGCATGAGTAAATTATCATATATGACCTAAATTTCTATTTGGCAATATTTTTATTTACATCATAAAGAAAAAAAGGGTTCGGTATTGGTAGCATGGCACTTGATACTTGGAGATGCCGAAATTGATCACTTCTTGACCGAGCGTTTAGTTGCGTTTACCAGGCTTGCTTCCACTGAATACATACCCCATGTTTAATTTCAATAATGAAAATGGCAGGTGTAAGGGACTTAAATGATGCATGATATATAAATATATCTGCAAGCTCAACGAAAGTATTGCTGATTTTATATGGTCACTCCTCCTTGAAAAATGTTTTTTATTTACTTCGTTCTAGTCTGCAAACAAACATGGTTGACTGTAACTTGAAAAGGAGTGAATCAACATGGATTTTTTTTCTCATTATCTTGTTTTGGCTAGGATGGTTCTACAATAAAAGCAAGGTTTGAAAACATTTGTGTGTGTATTTTTTTCGGCGCAGGTAGGTCATCTATTGAACCATTTAGTGTTAAGCTCGGAGATACCCCAGTGTATCTAAGAAAGTTATCCCAGCCACTTTTGGCTCAACAAGTAAAGACCTCTCTGCATTCCGTGGCGGTACCAGGGCCCATACGTCCCCGACAGCACAGCTCCCCCTTGCAGAGTTACTAGGTGACTGGGCCCCTTAATTTGCTTAGAATGAGAGGGTGGATAGCTCCATCCTAAATGATGCCAGTGATGGAGCCTCAGCTACAGAAGCTGGTACAGAATTCCACAAAGGTACGGTACGAGGGAAAAGGGTAAACTTATATGTATTCCCTACAGACACGGGAGGCCGAAAGCGTTTGTTTAAATAAAAGGCTGGTTTGGAAAACAGGAGATCATTTGCAAAATATGAGATCCACGATCGTGATAAAAATAGTATTGAGGTGATTCGTTTCCGAAAGAACAATATTTTATAAACTACTAAAGAAATAAACTGTCAGACGATAACGTACACTTCAAAAAGTGATAAGTGGTCAATTCTGTAAACTCTGGAGTCACATGAAATGACAAGTTACTAGTCTAATAACGTATATATAATATAATATTATTTGTGGAGGCATTTACCCAACTGCCACAGAAAATAGCCATAAAATGAGTATTGTTGCTATTTAAGCATAGTTGGGTGTATTTAAGAATAAACTTGTTCAAAATGCATTGGAGAAGAAACAGTGATTGCAGCCTGTACACTTCAAAAAGTCAATTCTGTAAACTCTTGAGTCACATGAAATGACAAGTTACTAGTCTAATAACGTATATATAATATAATATTCTTTGTGGAGGCATTTACCCAATTGCCACAGAAAATAGCCATAAAATGAGTATTGCTGCTATTTAAGCATAATTCGGTGTATTTAAGAATAAAATTGTTCAAAATGCATTGGAGAGGAAATAGTGATGGAAGCCTGTGTCTTGGTTCCATTCATGAAAGAGGTAATCTTTGCACTTTTCAAAAACGTATGGTTTGCTCGGCTTTCATAGTTGAATCTGGAAGCGAAAACTTTTTCGCAAACTTAAAATATTCTTTGTGACTGAACTTTTATTATGCATGAGTAAATTATCATATATGACCTAAATTTCTATTTGGCAATATTTTTGTTACGTCATAAAGAAAAAAAAGGTTCGGCATTGGTAGCATTGCACTTGATACTGGGAGATGCCGAAATTGATCACTTCTTGACCGAGCGTTTAGTTGCGTTTACCAGGCTTGCTTCCACTGAAAACAAACCCCATGTTTAATTTCAATAATGAAAATGACAGGTGTAAGCGATTTAAAGGATGCATGATATAATCATATATCTGCAAGCTCAACGAAAGTATTGCTGATTTTTTATGGTCACCCCTCCTTGAAAAATGTTTTTATTTACTTCGTTCTAGTCTGTAAACAAACATGGTTGACTGTAACTTGAAAAGGGTAGATCAACATGTGGATTTTTTTTCTCATTATCTTGTTTTGGCTAGGATGGTTCTATAATAAAAGCAAGGTTTGAAAACTTTTGTATGTGTATTTTTTTCGGCGCAGGTAGGTCACCTATTGAAACATTTAGTGTTAAGCTCCCAGATACCCAGGTATATCTAAGAAAGTTATCCCAGCCACTTTTGGCTCAACAAGTAAAGACCTCTCTGCCTTCCGTGGCGGTACCAGGGCCCATACGTCCCCGACAGCACAGCTCCCCCTTGCAGAGTTACTAGGTGACTGGGCCCCTTAATTTGCTTAGAATGAGAAGGTGGATAGCTCCATCCTAAATGATGCCAGTGATGGAGCCTCAGCTACAGAACCTGGTACAGAATTCCACAAAGGTACGGTACAAGGGTGAAAGGTAAACTTATATGTATTCCCTACAGACACGGGAGGCTGAAAGCGTTTGTTTAAATAAAAGGCTGGTTTGGAAAACAGGAGATCATTTGCAAAATATGAGATCCTAGATCGTGATACAAAATAGTATTGAGGTGATTCCTTTCCGAAAGAACAATATTTTATAAACTACTAAAGAAAAAAACTGTTAGACGATAAGGTACACTTGTAAAAGTGATAAGTGGTCAAGTCTGTAAACTCTGGAGTCACATGAAATGACAAGTTACAAGTCTAATAACGAAAATATAATATAATATTCATTTCGGAGGCTTTTACCCAACTACCACAGAAAATAGCCATAAAATGAGTATTGCTGCTATTTAAGCATAATTCGGTGTATTTAAGAATAAAATTGTTCAAAATGCATTGGAGAGGAAACAGTGATGGAAGCCTGTACCCTTCAAAAAGTGACAAGTGGCCAATTCTGTAAACTCTGGAGTCACATGAAATGACAAGTTACCAGTTTAATAACGTTTATATGATATAATATTCTTTGTGGAGGCATTTACCCAACTGCCACAGAAAATAGCCATAAAATGAGTATTGCTGCTATTTAAGCATAATTCGGTGTATTTAAGAATAAAATTGTTCAAAATGCATTGGAGAGGAAACAGTGATGGAAGCCTGTACACTTCAAAAAGTGATAAGTGGCCAATTCTGTGTACTCTGGGGTCATATGAAATGACAAGTTACAAGTCAAATAACGTATATATAATATAATATTCTTTGTGGAGGCATTTACCCAACTGCCACAGAAAATAGCGATAAAATGAGTATTGCTGCTATTTAAGCATAATTCGGTGTATTTAAGAATAAAATTGTTCAAAATGCATTGGAGAGGAAACAGTGATGGAAGCCTGTATCTGGGTTCCATTCATGAAAGAGGTAATCTTTGCACTTTTCAAAAACATATGGTTTGCTCGGCTTTCATAGTTGTATCTTGAAGCGAAAACTTTTTCGCAAACTTAAAATATTCTTTGTGACTGAACTTTTAGTATGCATAAGTAAATTATCATATATGACCTAAATTTCTATTTGGCAATATTTTTGTTAAGTCATAAAGACAAAAAGCGTTCGGTATTGGTAGCATTGCACTTGATACTGGGAGATGCCGAAATTTATCACTTCTTGACCGAGCGTTTAGTTGCGTTTACCAGGCTTGCTTCCACTGAATACATACCCCATGTTTAATTTCAATAATGAAAATGACAGGTGTAAGGGACTTAAATGATGCATGATATATTAATATATCTGCAAGCTCAACGAAAGTATTGCTGATTTTATATGGTCACCCCTCCTTGAAAAATGTTTTTTTATTTACTTCGTTCTAGTCTGTAAACACACGGGTTGACTGTAACTTGAAAAGGAGTGGATCAACAGGTGGATTTTTTTCTCATTATCTTGTTTTGGCTAGGATGGTTCTATAATAAAAGCAAGGTTTGAAAACTTTTGTATGTGTATTTTTTCGGCGCAGGTAGGTCATCTTTTGAAACATTTAGTGTTAAGCTCCCAGATTCCCCAGTTTATCTAAGAAAGTTATCCCAGCCACTTTTGGCTCAACAAGTAAAGACCTCTCTGCCTTCCGTGGCGGTACCAGGGCCCATACGTCCCCGACAGCACAGCTCCCCCTTGCAGAGTTACTAGGTGACTGGGCCCCTTAATTTGCTTAGAATGAGAGGGTGGATAGCTCCATCCTAAATGATGCCAGTGATGGAGCCTCAGCTACAGAAGCTGGTACAGAATTCCACAAAGGTACGGTACGAGGGAGAACGGTAAACTTATATGTTTTTCCTGCAGACACGGGAGGCAGAAAGCGTTTGTTTAAATAAAAGGCTGGTTTGGAAAACAGGAGATCATTTGCAAAATATGAGATCCACGATCGTGATACAAAATAGTATTGAGGTGATTCCTTTCCGAAAGAACAATATTTTATAAACTACTAAATAAATTAATTGTTAGACGATAAGGTACACTTGTAAAAGTGATAAGTGGTAAAGTCTGTAAACTCTGGAGTCACATGAAATGACAAGTTACAAGTCAAATAAGGCATATATAATATAATATTCTTTGTGGAGGCATTTACCCAACTGCCACAGAAAATAGCCATAAAATGAGTATTGCTGCTATTTAAGCATAATTCGGTGTATTTAAGAATAAAATTGTTTAAAATGCATTGGAGAGGAAACAGTGATGGAAGCCTGTGTCTGGGTTCCATTCATGGAAGAGGTAATCTTTGCACTTTTCAAAAACGTATGGTTTGCTCGGCTTTCATAGTTGAATCTGGAAGCGAAAACTTTTTCGCAAACTTAAAATATTCTTTGTGACTGAACTTTTATTATGCATGAGTAAATTATCATATATGACCTAAATTTCTATTTGGCAATATTTTTGTTACGTCATAAAGAAAAAAAAGGTTCGGCATTGGTAGCATTGCACTTGATACTGGGAGATGCTGAAATTGATCACTTCTTGACCGAGCGTTTAGTTGCGTTTACCAGGCTTGCTTCCACTGAAAACAAACCCCATGTTTAATTTCAATAATGAAAATGACAGGTGTAAGCGATTTAAAGGATGCATGATATAATCATATATCTGCAAGCTCAACGAAAGTATTGCTGATTTTTTATGGTCACCCCTCCTTGAAAAATGTTTTTATTTACTTCGTTCTAGTCTGTAAACAAACATGGTTGACTGTAACTTGAAAAGGGTAGATCAACATGTGGATTTTTTTTTCTCATTATCTTGTTTTGGCTAGGATGGTTCTATAATAAAAGCAAGGTTTGAAAACTTTTGTATGTGTATTTTTTTCGGCGCAGGTAGGTCACCTATTGAAACATTTAGTGTTAAGCTCCCAGATACCCAGGTATATCTAAGAAAGTTATCCCAGCCACTTTTGGCTCAACAAGTAAAGACCTCTCTGCCTTCCGTGGCGGTACCAGGGCCCATACGTCCCCGACAGCACAGCTCCCCCTTGCAGAGTTACTAGGTGACTGGGCCCCTTAATTTGCTTAGAATGAGAGGGTGGATAGCTCCATCCTAAATGATGCCAGTGATGGAGCCTCAGCTACAGAACCTGGTACAGAATTCCACAAAGGTACGGTACAAGGGTGAAAGGTAAACTTATATGTATTCCCTACAGACACGGGAGGCTGAAAGCGTTTGTTTAAATAAAAGGCTGGTTTGGAAAACAGGAGATCATTTGCAAAATATGAGATCCACGATCGTGATACAAAATAGTATTGAGGTGATTCCTTTCCGAACGCACAATATTTTATAAACTACTAAAGAAAAAAACTGTTAGACGATAAGGTACACTTGTAAAAGTGATAAGTGGTCAAGTCTGTAAACTCTGGAGTCACATGAAATGACAAGTTACAAGTCTAATAACGAAAATATAATATAATATTCATTTCGGAGGCTTTTACCCAACTACCACAGAAAATAGCCATAAAATGAGTATTGCTGCTATTTAAGCATAATTCGGTGTATTTAAGAATAAAATTGTTCAAAATGCATTGGAGAGGAAACAGTGATGGAAGCCTGTACCCTTCAAAAAGTGACAAGTGGCCAATTCTGTAAACTCTGGAGTCACATGAAATGACAAGTTACCAGTTTAATAACGTTTATATGATATAATATTCTTTGTGGAGGCATTTACCCAACTGCCACAGAAAATAGCCATAAAATGAGTATTGCTGCTATTTAAGCATAATTCGGTGTATTTAAGAATAAAATTGTTCAAAATGCATTGGAGAGGAAACAGTGATGGAAGCCTGTACACTTCAAAAAGTGATAAGTGGCCAATTCTGTGAACTCTGGGGTCACATGAAATGACAAGTTACAAGTCAAATAACGTATATATAATATAATATTCTTTGTGGAGGCGTTTACCCAACTGCCACAGAAAATAGCCATAAAATGAGTATTGCTGCTATTTAAGCATAATTCGGTGTATTTAAGAATAAAATTGTTCAAAATGCATTGGAGAGGAAACAGTGATGAAAGCCTGTATCTGGGTTCCATTCATGAAAGAGGTAATCTTTGCACTTTTCAAAAACATATGGTTTGCTCGGCTTTCATAGTTGTATCTTGAAGCGAAAACTTTTTCGCAAACTTAAAATATTCTTTGTGACTGAACTTTTAGTATGCATAAGTAAATTATCATATATGACCTAAATTTCTATTTGGCAATATTTTTGTTACGTCATAAAGACAAAAAGGGTTCGGTATTGGTAGCATTGCACTTGATACTGGGAGATGCCGAAATTGATCACTTCTTGACCGAGCGTTTAGTTGCGTTTACCAGGCTTGCTTCCACTGAATACATACCCCATGTTTAATTTCAATAATGAAAATGACAGGTGTAAGGGACTTAAATGATGCATGATATATTAATATATCTGCAAGCTCAACGAAAGTATTGCTGATTTTATATGGTCACCCCTCCTTGAAAAATGTTTTTTTATTTACTTCGTTCTAGTCTGTAAACACACGGGTTGACTGTAACTTGAAAAGGAGTGGATCAACATGTGGATTTTTTTCTCATTATCTTGTTTTGGCTAGGATGGTTCTATAATAAAAGCAAGGTTTGAAAACTTTTGTATGTGTATTTTTTCGGCGCAGGTAGGTCATCTTTTGAAACATTTAGTGTTAAGCTCCCAGATTCCCCAGTTTATCTAAGAAAGTTATCCCAGCCACTTTTGGCTCAACAAGTAAAGACCTCTCTGCCTTCCGTGGCGGTACCAGGGCCCATACGTCCCCGACAGCACAGCTCCCCCTTGAAGAGTTACTAGGTGACTGGGCCCCTTAATTTGCTTAGAATGAGAGGGTGGATAGCTCCATCCTAAATGATGCCAGTGATGGAGCCTCAGCCACAGAAGCTGGTACAGAATTCCACAAAGGTACGGTACGAGGGAGAACGGTAAACTTATATGTTTTTCCTGCAGACACGGGAGGCAGAAAGCGTTTGTTTAAATAAAAGGCTGGTTTGGAAAACAGGAGATCATTTGCAAAATATGAGATCCACGATCGTGATACAAAATAGTATTGAGGTGATTCCTTTCCGAAAGAACAATATTTTATAAACTACTAAATAAATTAATTGTTAGACGATAAGGTACACTTGTAAAAGTGATAAGTGGTCAAGTCTGTAAACTCTGGAGTCACATGAAATGACAAGTTACAAGTCTAATAACGAAAATATAATATAATATTCTTTTCGGAGGCTTTTACCCAACTGCCACAGAAAATAGCCATAAAATGAGTATTGCTGCTATTTAAGCATAATTCGGTGTATTTAAGAATAAAATTGTTCAAAATGCATTGGAGAGGAAACAGTGATGGAAGCCTGTACCCTTCAAAAAGTGATAAGTGGCCAATTCTGTAAACTCTGGAGTCACATGAAATGACAAGTTACCAGTCTAATAACGTATATATAATATAATATTCTTTGTGGAGGCATTTACCCAACTGCCACAGAAAATAGCCATAAAATGAGTACTGCTGCTATTTAAGCATAATTCGGTGTATTTAAGAATAAAATTGTTCAAAATGCATTGGAGAGGAAACAGTGATCGAAGCCTGTACACTTCAAATAGTGATAAGTGGCCAATTATGTGAACTCTGGGGTCACATAAAATGACAAGTTACAAGTCAAATAACGTATATATAATATAATATTCTTTGTGGAGGCATTTACCCAACTGCCACAGAAAATAGCCATAAAATGAGTATTGCTGCTATTTAAGCATAATTCGGTGTATTTAAGAATAAAATTGTTCAAAATGCATTGGAGAGGAAAAAGTGAAGGAAGCCTGTGTCTGGGTTCCATTCATGAAAGAGGTAATCTTTGCACTTTTCAAAAACATATGGTTTGCTCGGCTTTCATAGTTGTATCTTGAAGCGAAAACGTTTTCGCAAACTTAAAATATTCTTTGTGACTGAACTTTTAGTATGCATGAGTAAATTATCATATATGACCTAAATTTCTATTTGGCAATATTTTTGTTACGTGATAAAGAAAAAAAGGGTTCGGTATTGGTAGCATTACACTTGATACTGGGAGATGCCGAAATTTATCACTTCTTGACCGAGCGTTTAGTTGCGTTTACCAGGCTTGCTTCCACTGAATACATACCCCACGTTTAATTTCAATAATGAAAATGACAGGTGTAAGGGACTTAAATGATGCATGATATATTAATATATCTGCAAGCTCAACGAAAGTATTGCTGATTTTATATGGTCACCCCTCCTTGAAAAATGTTTTTATTTACTTCGTTCTAGTCTGTAAACACACGGGTTGACTGTAACTTGAAAAGGAGTGGATCAACATGTGGATTTTTTTCTCATTATCTTGTTTTGGCTAGGATGGTTCTATAATAAAAGCAAGGTTTGAAAACTTTTGTATGTGTATTTTTTTCGGCGCAGGTAGGTCACCTATTGAAACATTTAGTGTTAAGCTCCCAGATACCCAGGTATATCTAAGAAAGTTATCCCAGCCACTTTTGGCTCAACAAGTAAAGACCGCTCTGCCTTCCGTGGCGGTACCAGGGCCCATACGTCCCCGACAGCACAGCTCCCCCTTGCAGAGTTACTAGGTGACTAGGCTTCTTAATTTGCTTAGAATGAGAGGGTGGATAGCTCCATCCTAAATGATGCCAGTGATGGAGCCTCATCTACAGAAGCTGGTACAGAATTCCACAAAGGTACGGTACGAGGGAGAACGGTAAACTTATATGTATTCCCTACAGACACGGGAGGCTGAAAGCGTTTGTTTAAATAAAAGGCTGGTTTGGAAAACAGGAGATGATTTGCAAAATATGAGATCCACGATCGTGATAAAAATAGTATTGAGGTGATTCATTTCCGAAAGAACAATATTTTATAAACTACTAAAGAAATTAACTGTTAGACGACAACGTACACTTCAAAAAGTGATAAGTGGTCAATTATGTAAACTCTGGAGTCACATGAAATGACAAGTTACTAGTCTAATAACGTATATATAATATAATATTCTTTTTGGAGGCATTTACCCAACTGCCACTGAAAATATCCATAAAATGAGTATTGCTGCTATTTAAGCATAATTCGGTGTATTTAAGAATAAAATTGTTCAAAATGCATTGGAGAGGAAACAGTGATGGAAGCCTGTACACATCAAAAAGTGATAAGTGGTCAATTCTGTAAACTCTGGAGTCAAATGAAATGACAAGTTACTAGTCTAATAACGTATATATAATATAATATTCTTTGTGGAGGCATTTACATAACTGCCACATAAAATAGCCATAAAATGAGTATTTCTGCTATTTAAGCATAATTCGGTGTATTTAAGAATAAAATTGTTCAAAATGCATTGGAGAGGAAACAGTGATGAAAGCCTGTGTCTGGGTTCCATTCATGGAAGAGGTAATATTTGCACTTTCAAAAACATATGGTTTGCTCGGCTTTCATAGTTGAATCTAGAAGCGAAAACTTTTTCGCAAACTTACAATATTCTTTGTGACTGAACTTTTATTATGCATGAGTAAATTATCATATATTAACTAAATTTCTATTTGGCAATATTTTCGTTACGTCATAAAGAAAAAAAAGGGTTCGGTATTGGTAGCATTGCACTTGATACTGGGAGATGCCGAAATTTATCACTTCTTGACCGAGCGTTTAGTTGCGTTTACCAGGCTTGCTTCCACTGGATACATACCCCATGTTTAATTTCAATAATGAAAATGACAGGTGTAAGGGACTTAAATGGAGCATGATATATAAATATATCTGCAAGCTCAACGAAAGTATTGCGGATTTTATATGGTCACCCCTCCTTGAAAAATGTTTTTATTTACTTCGTTCTAGTCTGTAAACAAACATGGTTGACTGTAACTTGAAAAGGAGTAGATCAACATATGGATTTTTTTTTCTCATTATCTTGTTTTGGCTAGGAAGGATCTATAATAAAAGCAAGGTTTAAAAACTTTTGTATGTGTATTTTTTTCGGCGCAGGTAGGTCATCTATTGAAACATTTAGTGTTAAGCTCCCAGATTCCCCAGTTTATCTAAGAAAGTTATCCCAGCCACTTTTGGCTCAACAAGTAAAGACCTCTCTGCCTTCCGTGGCGGTAACAGGGCCCATACGTCCCCGACAGCACAGCTCTCCCTTGCAGAGTTACTAGGTGACTGGGTCCCTTAATTTGCTTAGAATGAGAGGGTGGATAGCTCCATCCAAAATGATGCCAGTGATGGAGCCTCAGCTACAGAAGCTGGAGCAGAATTCCACAAAGGTAGGGTACGAGGGAAAAAGGTTAACTTATATGTATTCCCTACAGACACGGGAGGCCGAAAGCGTTTTTTTAAATAAAAGGCTGGTTTGGAAAACAGGAGATCATTTGCAAAATATGAGATCCACGATCGTGATAAAAAATAGTATTGAGGTGATTCGTTTCCGAAAGAACAATATTTTATAAACTACTAAAGAAATAAACTGTTAGACGATAACGTACACTTCAAAAAGTGATAAGTGGTCAATTCTGTAAACTCTGGAGTCACATTAAATGACAAGTTACTAGTCTAATAACGTATATATAATATAATATTCTTTTCTGAGGCATTTACCCAACTGCCAGAGAAAATAGCCATAAAATGAGTATTGCTGCTATTTAGGCATAATTCGGTTTATTAAGAATAAAATTGTTCAAAATGCATTGGAGAAGAAACAGTGATGGAAGCCTGTACACTTCAAAAAGTCAATTCTGTAAACTCTGGAGTCACATGAAATGACAAGTTACTAGTCTAATAACGTATATATAATATAATATTCTTTGTGGAGGCATTTACCCAACTGCCACAGAAAATAGCCATAAAATGTGTATTGCTGCTATTTAAGCATAATTCGGTGTATTTAAGAATAAAATTGTTCAAAATGCATTGGAGAGGAAACAGTGATGGAAGCCTGTGTCTTGGTTCCATTCATGAAAGAGGTAATCTTTGCACTTTTCAAAAACGTATGGTTTGCTCGGCTTTCATAGTTGAATCTGGAAGCGAAAACTTTTTCGCAAACTTAAAATATTCTTTGTGACTGAACTTTTATTATGCATGAGTAAATGATCATATATGACCTAAATTTCTATTTTGCAATATTTTTGTTACGTCATAAAGAAAAAAAGGGTTCGGTATTGGTAGCATTGCACTTGATACTGGGAGATGCCGAAATTTATCACTTCTTGACCGAGCGTTTAGTTGCGTTTACCAGGCTTGCTTCCACTGAATACAAACCCCATGTTTAATTTCAATAATGAAAATGACAGGTGTAAGGGATTTAAATGATGCATGATATAATAATATATCTGCAAGCTCAACGAAAGTATTGCTGATTTTATATGGTCACCCCTCCTTGAAAAATGTTTTTATTTACTTCGTTCTAGTCTGTAAACAAACATGGTTGACTGTAACTTGAAAAGGAGTAGATCAACATGTGGATTTTTTTCTCATTATCTTGTTTTGGCTAGGATGGTTCTATAATAAAAGCAAGGTTTGAAAACTTTTGTATGTGTATTTTTTTCGGCGCAGGTAGGTCACCTATTGAAACATTTATTGTTAAGCTCCCAGATACCCAGGTATATCTGAGAAAGTTATCCCAGCCACTTTTGGCTCAACAAGTAAAGACCTCTCTGCCTTCCGTGGCGGTACCAGGGCCCATACGTCCCCGACAGCACAGCTCCCCCTTGCAGAGTTACTAGGTGACTGGGCCCCTTAATTTGCTTAGAATGAGAGGGTGGATAGCTCCATCCTAAATGATGCCAGTGATGGAGCCTCAGCTACAGAACCTGGTACAGAATTCCACAAAGGTACGGTACAAGGGTGAAAGGTAAACTTATATGTATTCCCTACAAACACGGGAGGCTGAAAGCGTTTGTTTAAATAAAAGGCTGGTTTGGAAAACAGGAGATCATTTGCAAAATATGAGATCCACGATCGTGATACAAAATAGTATTGAGGTGATTCGTTTCCGAAAGAACAATATTTTATAAACGTCTAAAGAAAATAACTGTTAGACGATAAGGTACACTTGTAAAAGTGATAAGTGGTCAAGTCTGTAAACTCTGGAGTCATATGAAATGACAAGTTACAAGTCTAATAACGAAAATATAATATAATATTCTTTTCTGAGGCTTTTACCCAACTGCCACAGAAAATAGCCATAAAATGAGTATTGCTGCTATTTAAGCATAATTCGGTGTATTTAAGAATAAAATTGTTCAAAATGCATTGGAGAGGAAATAGTGATGGAAGCCTGTGTCTTGGTTCCATTCATGAAAGAGGTAATCTTTGCACTTTTCAAAAACGTATGGTTTGCTCGGCTTTCATAGTTGAATCTGGAAGCGAAAACTTTTTCGCAAACTTAAAATATTCTTTGTGACTGAACTTTTATTATGCATGAGTAAATTATCATATATGACCTAAATTTCTATTTGGCAATATTTTTGTTACGTCATAAAGAAAAAAAAAGGTTCGGCATTGGTAGCATTGCACTTGATACTGGGAGATGCCGAAATTGATCACTTCTTGACCGAGCGTTTAGTTGCGTTTACCAGGCTTGCTTCCACTGAAAACAAACCCCATGTTTAATTTCAATAATGAAAATGACAGGTGTAAGCGATTTAAAGGATGCATGATATAATCATATATCTGCAAGCTCAACGAAAGTATTGCTGATTTTTTATGGTCACCCCTCCTTGAAAAATGTTTTTATTTACTTCGTTCTAGTCTGTAAACAAACATGGTTGACTGTAACTTGAAAAGGGTAGATCAACATGTGGATTTTTTTTTCTCATTATCTTGTTTTGGCTAGGATGGTTCTATAATAAAAGCAAGGTATGAAAACTTTTGTATGTGTATTTTTTTCGGCGCAGGTAGGTCACCTATTGAAACATTTAGTGTTAAGCTCCCAGATACCCAGGTATATCTAAGAAAGTTATCCCAGCCACTTTTGGCTCAACAAGTAAAGACCTCTCTGCCTTCCGTGGCGGTACCAGGGCCCATACGTCCCCGACAGCACAGCTCCCCCTTGCAGAGTTACTAGGTGACTGGGCCCCTTAATTTGCTTAGAATGAGAGGGTGGATAGCTCCATCCTAAATGATGCCAGTGATGGAGCCTCAGCTACAGAACCTGGTACAGAATTCCACAAAGGTACGGTACAAGGGTGAAAGGTAAACTTATATGTATTCCCTACAGACACGGGAGGCTGAAAGCGTTTGTTTAAATAAAAGGCTGGTTTGGAAAACAGGAGATCATTTGCAAAATATGAGATCCACGATCGTGATACAAAATAGTATTGAGGTGATTCCTTTCCGAAAGAACAATATTTTATAAACTACTAAAGAAAAAAACTGTTAGACGATAAGGTACACTTGTAAAAGTGATAAGTGGTCAAGTCTGTAAACTCTGGAGTCACATGAAATGACAAGTTACAAGTCTAATAACGAAAATATAATATAATATTCATTTCGGAGGCTTTTACCCAACTACCACAGAAAATAGCCATAAAATGAGTATTGCTGCTATTTAAGCATAATTCGGTGTATTTAAGAATAAAATTGTTCAAAATGCATTGGAGAGGAAACAGTGATGGAAGCCTGTACCCTTCAAAAAGTGACAAGTGGCCAATTCTGTAAACTCTGGAGTCACATGAAATGACAAGTTACCAGTTTAATAACGTTTATATGATATAATATTCTTTGTGGAGGCACTTACCCAACTGCCACAGAAAATAGCCATAAAATGAGTATTGCTGCTATTTAAGCATAATTCGGTGTATTTAAGAATAAACTTGTTCAAAATGCATTGGAGAGGAAACAGTGATGGAAGCCTGTACACTTCAAAAAGTGATAAGTGGCCAATTCTGTGAACTCTGGGGTCACATGAAATGACAAGTTACAAGTCAAATAACGTATATATAATATAATATTCTTTGTGGAGGCATTTACCAAAATGCCACAGAAAATAGCCATAAAATGAGTATTGCTGCTATTTAAGCATAATTCGGTGTATTTAAGAATAAAATTGTTCAAAATGCATTGGAGAGGAAACAGTGATGGAAGCCTGTATCTGGGTTCCATTCATGAAAGAGGTAATCTTTGCACTTTTCAAAAACATATGGTTTGCTCGGCTTTCATAGTTGTATCTTGAAGCGAAAACTTTTTCGCAAACTTAAAATATTCTTTGTGACTGAACTTTTAGTATGCATAAGTAAATTATCATATATGACCTAAATTTCTATTTGGCAATATTTTTGTTACGTCATAAAGACAAAAAGGGTTCGGTATTGGTAGCATTGCACTTGATACTGGGAGATGCCGAAATTTATCACTTCTTGACCGAGCGTTTAGTTGCGTTTACCAGGCTTGCTTCCACTGAATACATACCCCATGTTTAATTTCAATAATGAAAATGACAGGTGTAAGGGACTTAAATGATGCATGATATATTAATATATCTGCAAGCTCAACGAAAGTATTGCTGATTTTATATGGTCACCCCTCCTTGAAAAATGTTTTTTTTTTTATTTACTTCGTTCTAGTCTGTAAACACACGGGTTGACTGTAACTTGAAAAGGAGTGGATCAACATGTGGATTTTTTTCTCATTATCTTGTTTTGGCTAGGATGGTTCTATAATAAAAGCAAGGTTTGAAAACTTTTGTATGTGTATTTTTTCGGCGCAGGTAGGTCATCTATTGAAACATTTAGTGTTAAGCTCCCAGATTCCCCAGTTTATCTAAGAAAGTTATCCCAGCCACTTTTGGCTCAACAAGTAAAGACCTCTCTGCCTTCCGTGGCGGTACCAGGGCCCATACGTCCCCGACAGCACAGCTCCCCCTTGCAGAGTTACTAGGTGACTGGGCCCCTTAATTTGCTTAGAATGAGAGGGTGGTTAGCTCCATCCTAAATGATGCCAGTGATGGAGCCTCAGCTACAGAACCTGGTACAGAATTCCACAAAGGTACGGTACGAGGGAGAACGGTAAACTTATATGTTTTTCCTGCAGACACGGGAGGCAGAAAGCGTTTGTTTAAATAAAAGGCTGGTTTGGAAAACAGGAGATCATTTGCAAAATATGAGATCCACGATCGTGATACAAAATAGTATTGAGGTGATTCCTTTCCGAAAGAACAATATTTTATAAACTACTAAATAAATTAATTGTTAGACGATAAGGTACACTTGTAAAAGTGATAAGTGGTCAAGTCTGTAAACTCTGGAGTCACATGAAATGACAAGTTACAAGTCTAATAACGAAAATATAATATAATATTCTTTTCGGAGGCTTTTACCCAACTGCCACAGAAAATAGCCATAAAATGAGTATTGCTGCTATTTAAGCATAATTCGGTGTATTTAAGAATAAAATTGTTCAAAATGCATTGGAGAGGAAACAGTGATGGAAGCCTGTACCCTTCAAAAAGTGATAAGTGGCCAATTCTGTAAACTCTGGAGTCACATGAAATGACAAGTTACCAGTCTAATAACGTATATATAATATAATATTCTTTGTGGAGGCATTTACCCAACTGCCACAGAAAATAGCCATAAAATGAGTACTGCTGCTATTTAAGCATAATTCGGTGTATTTAAGAATAAAATTGTTCAAAATGCATTGGAGAGGAAACAGTGATGGAAGCCTGTACACTTCAAAAAGTGATAAGTGGCCAATTATGTGAACTCTGGGGTCACATAAAATGACAAGTTACAAGTCAAATAACGTATATATAATATAATATTCTTTGTGGAGGCATTTACCCAACTGCCACAGAAAATAGCCATAAAATGAGTATTGCTGCTATTTAAGCATAATTCGGTGTATTTAAGAATAAAATTGTTCAAAATGCATTGGAGAGGAAAAAGTGAAGGAAGCCTGTGTCTGGGTTCCATTCATGAAAGAGGTAATCTTTGCACTTTTCAAAAACATATGGTTTGCTCGGCTTTCATAGTTGTATCTTGAAGCGAAAACTTTTTCGCAAACTTAAAATATTCTTTGTGACTGAACTTTTAGTATGCATGAGTAAATTATCATATATGACCTAAATTTCTATTTGGCAATATTTTTGTTACGTGATAAAGAAAAAAAGGGTTCGGTATTGGTAGCATTACACTTGATACTGGGAGATGCCGAAATTTATCACTTCTTGACCGAGCGTTTAGTTGCGTTTACCAGGCTTGCTTCCACTGAATACAAATCCCACGTTTAATTTCAATAATGAAAATGACAGGTGTAAGGGACTTAAATGATGCATGATATATTAATATATCTGCAAGCTCAACGAAAGTATTGCTGATTTTATATGGTCACCCCTCCTTGAAAAATGTTTTTATTTACTTCGTTCTAGTCTGTAAACACACGGGTTGACTGTAACTTGAAAAGGAGTGGATCAACATGTGGATTTTTTTCTCATTATCTTGTTTTGGCTAGGATGGTTCTATAATAAAAGCATGGTTTGAAAACTTTTGTATGTGTATTTTTTTCGGCGCAGGTAGGTCACCTATTGAAACATTTAGTGTTAAGCTCCCAGATACCCAGGTATATCTAAGAAAGTTATCCCAGCCACTTTTGGCTCAACAAGTAAAGACCTCTCTGCCTTCCGTGGCGGTACCAGGGCCCATACGTCCCCGACAGCACAGCTCCCCCTTGCAGAGTTACTAGGTGACTAGGCTTCTTAATTTGCTTAGAATGAGAGGGTGGATAGCTCCATCCTAAATGATGCCAGTGATGGAGCCTCAGCTACAGAAGCTGGTACAGAATTCCACAAAGGTACGGTACGAGGGAGAACGGTAAACTTATATGTATTCCCTACAGACACGGGAGGCTGAAAGTGTTTGTTTAAATAAAAGGCTGGTTTGGAAAACAGGAGATGATTTGCAAAATATGAGATCCACGATCGTGATAAAAATAGTATTGAGGTGATTCATTTCCGAAAGAACAATATTTTATAAACTACTAAAGAAATTAACTGTTAGACGATAACGTACACTTCAAAAAGTGATAAGTGGTCAATTATGTAAACTCTGGAGTCACATGAAATGACAAGTTACTAGTCTAATAACGTATATATAATATAATATTCTTTGTGGAGGCATTTACCCAACTGCCACAGAAAATATCCATAAAATGAGTATTGCTGCTATTTAAGCATAATTCGGTGTATTTAAGAATAAAATTGTTAAAAATGCATTGGAGAGGAAACAGTGATGGAAGCCTGTACACTTCAAAAAGTGATAAGTGGTCAATTCTGTAAACTCTGGAGTCACATTAAATGACAAGTTACCAGTCTAATAACGTTTATATAATATAATATTCTTTGTGGAGGCATTTACCCAACTGCTACAGAAAAAAGCCATAAAATGAGTATTGCTGCTATTTAAGCATAATTCGGTGTATTTAAGAATAAAATTGTTCAAAATGCATTGGAGAGGAAACAGTGATGGAAGCCTGTACACTTCAAAAAGTGACAAGTGGCCAATTCTGTAAACTCTGGAGTCACAAGAAATGACAAGATACAAGTCAAATAACGTATATATAATATAATATTCTTTGTGGAGGCATTTACCCAACTGCCACAGAAAATAGCCATAAAATGGGTATTGCTGCTATTTAAGCATAATTCGGTGTATTGTTCAAAATGCATTGGAGAGGAAACAGTGATGGAAGCCTGTACACTTCAAAAAGTGATGTGGTCAATTCTGTAAACTCTGGAGTCACATGAAATGACAAGTTACTAGTCTAATAACGTATATATAATATAATATTCTTAGTGGAGGCATTTACCCAACTGCCACAGAAAATAGCCATAAAATGAGTATTGCTGCTATTTAAGCATAATTCGGTGTATTTAAGAATAAAATTGTTTAAAATGCATTGGAGAGGAAACAGTGATGGAAGCCTGTGTCTGGGTTCCATTCATGAAAGAGGTAATCTTTGCACTTTTCAAAAACATATGGTTTGCTCGGCTTTCATAGTTGTATCTGGAAGCGAAAACTTTTGCGCAAACTTAAAATATTCTTTGTGACTGAACTTTTATTATGCATGAGTAAATTATCATATATGACCTAAATTTCTATTTGGCAATATTTTTGTTACGTTATAAAGAAAAAAAGGGTTCGGTATTGGTAGCATTGCACTTGATACTGGGAGATGCCGAAATTTATCACTTCTTGACCGAGCGTTTAGTTGCGTTTACCAGGCTTGCTTCCACTGAATACATACCCCATGTTTAATTTCTATAATGAAAATGACAGGTGTAAGGGACTTAAATGATGCATGATATATAAATATATCTGCAAGCTCAACGAAAGTATTGCTGATTTTATATGGTCACCCCTCCTTGAAAAATGTTTTTTATTTACTTCGTTCTAGTCTGTAAAGAAATATGGTTGACTGTAACTTGAAAAGGAGTGGATCAACATGTGGATTTTTTTTCTCATTATCTTGTTTTGGCTAGGATGGTTCTATAATAAAAGCAAGGTTTGAAAACTTTTGTATGTGAATTTTTTTCGGCGCAGGTAGGTCATCTATTGAAACATTTAGTGTTAAGCTCGGAGATACCCCAGTATATCTAAGAAAGTTATCCCAGCCACTTTTGGCTCAACAAGTAAAGACCTCTCTGCCTTCCGTGGCGGTACCAGGGCCCATACGTCCCCGACAGCACAGCTCCCCCTTGCAGAGTTACTAGGTGACTGGGCCCCTTAATTTGCTTAGAATGAGAGGGTGGATAGCTCCATCCTAAATGATGCCAGTGATGGAGCCTCAGCTACAGAAGCTGGTACAGAATTCCACAAAGGTACGGTACGAGGGAAAAAGGTAAACTTATATGTATTCCCTACAGACACGGGAGGCCGAAAGCGTTTGTTTAAATAAAAGGCTTGTTTGGAAAACAGAAGATCATTTGCAAATTTTGAGATCCACGATCGTGATAAAAATAGTATTGAGGTGATTCTTTTCGGAAAGAACAATATTTTATAAACTACTAAAGAAATAAACTGTCAGACGATAACGTACACTTCAAAAAGTGATAAGTGGTCAATTCTGTAAACTCTGGAGTCACATGAAATGACAAGTTACTAGTCTAATAACGTATATATAATATAATATTCTTTGTGGAGGCATTCACCCAACTGCCACAGAAAATAGCCATAAAATGAGTATTGCTGCTATTTAAGCATAATTCGGTGTATTTAAGAATAAACTTGTTCAAAATGCATTGGAGAAGAAACAGTGATGGAAGCCTGTACACTTCAAAAAGTGATGTGGTCAATTCCGTAAACTCTGGAGTCACATGAAATGACAAGTTACTAGTCTAATAACGTATATATAATATAATATTCTCTGTGGAGGCATTTACCCAACTGCCACAGAAAATAGCCATAAAATGAGTATTGCTGCTATTTAAGCATAATTCGGTGTATTTAAGAATAAACTTGTTCAAAATGCATTGGAGAAGAAACAGTGATGGAAGCCTGTACACTTCAAAAAGTGATATGGTCAATTCCGTAAACTCTGGAGTCACATGAAATGACAAGTTACTAGTCTAATAACGTATATATAATATAATATTCTTTGTGGAGGCATTTACCTAACTGCCACATAAAATAGCCATAAAATGAGTATTGCTGATATTTAAGCATAATTCGGTGTATTTAAGAATAAAATTGTTAAAAATGCATTGGAGAGGAAACAGTGATGGAAGCCTGTGTCTTGGTTCCATTCATAAAAGAGGTAATCTTTGCACTTTTCAAAAACGTATGGTTTGCTCGGCTTTCATAGTTGAATCTGGAAGCGAAAACTTTTTCGCAAACTTAAAATATTCTTTGTGACTGAACTTTTATTATGCATCAGTAAATTATCATATATGACCTAAATTTCTATTTGGCAATATTTTTGTTACGTCATAAAGAAAAAAGGGTTCGGTATTGGTAGCATTGCACTTGATACTGGGAGATGCCGAAATTGATCACTTCTTGACCGAGCGTTTTGTTGCGTTTACCAGGCTTGCTTCCACTGAATACAAACCCCATGTTTAATTTCAATAATGAAAATGACAGGTGTAAGGGATTTAAATGATGCATGATATAATAATATATCTGCAAGCTCAACGAAAGTATTGCTGATTTTATATGGTCACCCCTCCTTGAAAAATGTTTTTTATTTACTTCGTTCTAGTCTGTAAACACACATGGTTGACTTTAACTTGAAAAGGAGTGGATCAACATGTGGATTTTTTTCTCATTATCTTGTTTTGGCTAGGATGGTTCTATAATAAAATCAAGGTTTGAAAACTTTTGTATGTGTATTTTTTTCGGCGCAGGTAGGTCACCTATCGAAACATTTAGTGTTAAGCTCCCAGATACCCAGGTATATCTAAGAAAGTTATCCCAGCCACTTTTGGCTCAACAAGTAAAGACCTCTCTGCCTTCCGTGGCGGTACCAGGGCCCATACGTCCCCGACAGCACAGCTCCCCCTTGCAGAGTTACTAGGTGACTGGTTTGGAAAAGAGGAGATCATTTGCAAAATATGAGATCCACGATCGTGATAAAAATAGTATTGAGGTGATTCGTTTCCGAAAGAACAATATTTTATAAACTACTAAAGAAATAAACTGTTAGACGATAACGTACACTTCAAAAAGTGATAAGTGGTCAATTCTGTAAACTCTGGAGTCACATGAAATGACTAGTTACTAGTCTAATAACGTATATATAATAAAATATTCTTTGTGGAGGCATTTACCCATGTGCCACAGAAAATTGCCATAAAATGAGTATTGCTGCTACTTAAGCATAATTCGGTGTATTTAAGAATAAAATTGTTCAAAATGCATTGGAGAGGAAACAGTGATGGAAGCCTGTACGATTCAAAAAGTGATAAGTGGTCAATTCTGTAAACTCTGGAGTCAAATGATATGACAAGTTACTAGTCTAAAAACGTATATATAATAAAATATTCTTTGTGGAGGCATTTACCCAACTGCCACATAAAATAGCCATAAAATGAGTATTGCTGCTATTTAAGCATAATTCGGTGTATTTAAGGATAAAAATGTTCAAAATTCATTGGAGAGGAAACAGTGATGGAAGCCTGTGTCTGGGTTCCATTCATGGAAGAGGTAATCTTTGCACTTTTCAAAAACATATGGTTTGCTCGGCTTTCATAGTTGAATCTGGAAGCGAAAACTTTTTCGCAAACTTAAAATATTCTTAGTGACTGAACTTTTATTATGCATGAGTAAATTATCATATATGACCTAAATTTCTATTTGGCAATATTTTTGTTACGTCATAAAGAAAAAAAGGGTTCGGTATTGGTAGCATTGCACTTGATACTGGGAGATGCCGAAATTTATCACTTCTTGACCGAGCGCTTAGTTGCGTTTACCAGGCTTGCTTCCACTGGATACATACCCCATGTTTAATTTCGATAATGAAAATGACAGGTGTAAGGGACTTAAATGAAGCATGGTTTGCCCGGCTTTCATAGTTGAACCTGGAAGCGAAAACTTTTTCGCAAACTTTAAATATTCTTTGTGACTGAACTTTTATTATGCATGAGTAAATTATCATATATGACCTAAATTTCTATTTGGCAATATTTTTGTTACGTCATTAAGAAAAAAAAGGGTTCGGTATTGGTAGAATTGCACTTGATACTGGGAGATGCCGAAATTGATCACTTCTTGACCGAGCGTTTTGTTGCGTTTACCAGGCTTGCTTCCACTGAATACAAACCCCATGTTTAATTTCAATAATGAAAATGACAGGTGTAAGGGATTTAAATGATGTATGATATAATAATATATCTGCAAGCTCAACGAAAGTATTGCTGATTTTATATGGTCACCCCTCCTTGAGAAATGTTTTTTATTTACTTCGTTCTAGTCTGTAAACACACATGGTTGACTGTAACTTGAAAAGGAGTGGATCAACATGTGGATTTTTTTCTCATTATCTTGTTTTGGCTAGGATGGTTCTATAATAAAAGCAAGGTTTGAAAACTTTTGTATGTGTATTTTTTTTCGGCGCAGGTAGGTCAGCTATTGAAACATTTAGTGTTAAGCTCCCAGATACCCAGGTATATCTAAGAAAGTTATCCCAGCCCCTTTTGGCTCAACAAGTAAATACCTCTCTGCCTTCCGTGGCGGAACCAGGGCCCATACGTCCCCGACAGCACAGCTCCCCCTTGCAGAGTTAGTAGGTGACTGGGCCCCTTAATTTGCTTAGAATGAGAGGGTGGATAGCTCCATCCCAAATGATACCAGTGATGGAGCCTCAGCTACAGAAGCTGGTACAGAATTCCACAAAGGTACGGTACGAGGGAGAAAGGTTAACTTATATGTATTCCCTACAGGCACGGGAGGCTGAAAGCGTTTGTTTAAATAAAAGGCTGGTTTGGAAAACAGGAGATCATTTGCAAAATATGTGATCCACGATCGTGATAAAAATAGTATTGAAGTGATTCGTTTCCGAAAGAACAATGTTTTATAAACTACTGAAGAAATTAACTGTTAGACGATAAGGTACACTTCAAAAAGTGATAAGTGGTCAAGTCTGTAAACTCTGGAGTCACATGAAATGACAAGTTACTAGTCTAATAACGTATATATAATATAATATTCTTTTCGGAGGGTTTTACCCAACTGCCACAGAAAATAGCCATAAAATGAGTATTGCTGCTATTTAAGCATAATTCGGTGTATTTAAGAATAAAATTGTTCAAAATGCATTGGAGAGGAAACAGTGATGGAAGCCTGTACACTTCAAAAAGTGATAAGTGGCCAATTCTGTAAACTCTGGAGTCACATGAAATGACAATATACTAGTCAAATAACGTATATATAATATAATATTCTTTGTGGAGGCATTTACCCAACTGCCACAGAAAATAGCCATAAAATGAGTATTGCTGCTATTTAAGCATAGTTCGGTGTATTTAAGAATAAAATTGTTCAAAATGCATTGGGAAGGAAACAGTGATGGACGCCTGTACTCTTCAAAAAGTGATGTGGTCAATTCTGTAAACTCTGGAGTCACATGAAATGACAAGTTACTAGTCTAATAACGTATATATAATATAATATTCTTTGTTGGGGCATTTACCCAACTGCCACAGAAAATAGCCATAAAATGAGTATTGCTGCTATTTAAGCATAATTCGGTGTATTTAAGAATAAAATTGTTCAAAATTCATTGGAGGAAACAGTGATGGAAGCCTGTGTCTGGCTTCCATTCATGAAAGAGGTAATCTTTGCACTTTTCAAAAACATATGGTTTGCTCGGCTTTCATAGTTGTATCTGGAAGCGAAAACTTTTTCGCAAACTTAAAATATTCTTTGTGACTGAACTTTTATTATGCATGAGTAAATTATCACATATGAACTTAATTTCTATTTTGCAATATTTTTGTTACGTGATAAAAAAAAAGGGTTCGGTATTGGTAGCATTGCACTTGATACTGGGAGATGCCGAAATTTATCACTTCTTGACCAAGCGTTTAGTTGCGTTTACCAAGCTTGCTTCCACTGAATACATACCCCATGTTTAATTTCAATAATGAAAATGACAGGTGTAAGGGACTTAAATGATTCATGATATATAATTATATCTGCAAGCTCAACGAAAGTATTGCTGATTTTATATGGCCACACCTCCTTGAAAAATGTTTTTTATTTACTTCGTTCTAGTGTGTAAACAAACATGGTTGACTGTAACTTGAAAAGGAGTGGGTCAACATGTGGATTTTTTTCTCATTATCTTGTTTTGGCTAGGATGGTTCTATAATAAAGCAAGGTTCGAAAACTTTTGTGTGTGTATTTTTTTCGGCGCAGGTAGGTCACCTATTGAAACATTTAGTGTTAAGCTCGGAGATACTTCAGTATATCTAAGAAAGTTATCCCAGCCACTTTTGGCTCAACAAGTAAAGACCTCTCTGCCTTCCGTGGCGGTACCAGGGCCCATACGTCCCCGACAGCACAGCTCCGCCTTGCAGAGTTACTAGGTGACTGGGCCCCTTAATTTGCTTAGAATGAGAGGGTGGATAGCTCCATCCTAAATGATGCCAGTGATGGAGCCTCAGCTACAGAAGCTGGTACAGAATTCCACAAAGGTACGGTACGAGGGAAAATGGTAAACTTATATGTATTCCCTACAGACACGGGAGGCCGAAAGCGTTTGTTTAAATAAAAGGCTGGTTTAGAAACAGGAGATCATTTGCAAAATATGAGATCCACGATCGTGATAAAAATAGTATTGAGGTGATTCGTTTCCTAAAGAACAATATTTTATAAACTACTAAAGAAATAAACTGTCAGACGATAACGTACATTTCAAAAAGTGATAAGTGGTCAATTCTGTAAACTCTGGAGTCACATGAAATGACAAGTTACTAGTCTAATAACGTATATATAATATAATATTCTTTGTGGAGACATTTACCCAACTGCCACAGAAAATAGCCATAAAATGAGTATTGCTGCTATTTAAGCATAATTCGGTGTATTTAAGAATAAAATAATTCAAAATGCATTGGTGAAGAAACAGTGATGAAAGCCTGTTCACTTCAACAAGTGATAAGTGGTCAAGTCTGTAAACTCTGGAGTCACATGAAATGACAAATTACTAGTCTAATAACGTATATATAATATAATATTCTTTGTGGAGGCATTTACCCAACTGCCACAGAAAATAGCCATAAAATGAGTATTGCTGCTATTTAAGCATAATTCGGTGTATTTAAGAATAAAATTGTTCAAAATGCATTGGAGCGGAAACAGTGATGGAAGCCTGTGTCTTGGTTCCATTCATAAAAGAGGTAATCTTTGCACTTTTCAAAAACGTATGGTTTGCTCGGATTTCATAGTTGAATCTGGAAGCGAAAACTTTTTCGCAAACTTAAAATATTCTTTGTGACTGAACTTTTATTATGCATGAGTAAATTATCATATATGACCTAAATTTCTATTTGGCAATATTTTTGTTACGTCATAAAGACAAAAAGGGTTCGGTATTGGTAGCATTGCACTTGATACTGGGAGATGCCGAAATTTATCACTTCTTGACCGAGCGTTTAGTTGCGTTTACCAGGCTTGCTTCCACTGAATACAAACCCCATGTTTAATTTCAATAATTAAAATTACAGGTGTAAGGGATTTAAATGATGCATGATATAATAATATATCTGCAAGCTCAACGAAAGTATTGCTGATTTTATATGGTCACCCCTCCTTGAAAAATGTTTTTTATTTACTTCGTTCTAGTCTGTAAACAAACATGGTTGACTGTAACTTGAAAAGGAGTGGATCAACATGTGGATTTTTTTCTCATTATCTTGTTTTGGCTAGAATGGTTCTATAATAACAGCAAGGTTTGAAAACTTTTGTGTGTGTATTTTTTTCGGCGCAGGTAGGTCACCTATTGAAACATTTAGTGTTAAGCTCCCAGATACCCCAGCATATCTAAGAAAGTTATCCCAGCCACTTTTGGCTCAACAAGTAAAGACCTCTCTGCCTTCCGTGGCGGTACCAGGGCCCATACGTCCCCCCACCAGCACAGCTCTCCCCCTTGCAGAGTCACTAGGTGACTGGGCCCCTTAATTTGCTTAGAATGAGAGGATGGATAGCTCCATCCTAAATGATGCCAGTGATGGAGCCTCAGCTACAGAAGCTGGTACAGAATTCCACAAAGGTACGGTACGAGGGAAAAAGGTAAACTTATATGTATTCCCTACAGACACGGGAGGCCGAAAGCGTTTGTTTAAATAAAAGGCTTGTTTGGAAAACAGGAGATCATTTGCAAAATACCAGATCCACGATCGTGACAAAAATAGTATTGAGGTGATTTGTTTCCGAAAGAACAATATTTTATAAACTACTAAAGAAATAAACTGTCAGACGATAACGTACACTTCAAAAAGTGATAAGTGGTCAATTCTGCAAATATGTCCTATAAAAGGGTTATCCCTTGGAAGCAAAGAATACACCAAAGAAGTGAAAAATAAGGAGTGTGCATATTTTCTGGGCCAGACTAGCTAGTTTCGGCCAATTAGGCCTCATCAGTGACCCTCATATATTTTTAAAATTCCACAATGGAAACAATGATCCCAAAGGACAAGAAAATATAATCTACACTATGATGTAGGAGTCACTCTGGAGTCACATGAAATGACAAGTTACTAGTCTAATAACGTATACATAATATAATATTCTTTGTGGAGGCATTTACCCAACTGCCACAGAAAATAGCCATAAAATGAGTATTGCTGCTATTTTAGCATAATTCGGTGTATTTAAAAATGAAATTGTTAAAAATGCATTGGAGAAGAAACAGTGATGGAAGCCTGTACACTTCAAAAAGTGATAAGTGGTCAATTCTGTAAACTCTGGAGTCACATGAAATGACAATTTACTAGTCTAATAACGTATATATAATGTAATATTCTGTGTGGAGGCATTTACCCAACTGTCACAGAAAATAGCCATAAAATGAGTATTGCTGCTATTTAAGCATAATTCGGTGTATTTAAGAATAAAATTGTTCAAAATGCATTGGAGAGGAAACAGTGATGGAAGCCTGTACACTTCAAAAAGTGACAAGTGGTCAATTCTGTAAACTCTGGAGTCACATGAAATGACAAGTCACCAGTCTAATAACGTATATATAATATAATATTCTTTGTGGAGGCATTTACCCAACTGCCGCAGAAAATAGCCATAAAATGAGTATTGCTGCTTTTTAAGCATAAATCGGTGTATTTAAGAATAAAATTGTTCAAAATGCATTGGAGAGGAAACAGTGATGGAATCCTGTGTCTGGGTTCCATTCAAGAAAGAGGTAATCTTTGCACTTTTCAAAAACGTATGGTTTACTCGGCTTTCATAGTTGAATCTGGAAGCGAAAACTTTTTCGCAAACTTAAAATATTCTTTGTGACTGAACATGTATTATGCATGAGTAAATTATCATATATGACCTAAATTTCTATTTGGCAATATTTTTGTTACGTCATAAAGAAAAAAAGGTTCCCTATTGGTAGCACTGCACTTGATACTGGGAGATGCCGAAATTTATCACTTCTGGACCGAGCGTTTAGTTGCGTATTCCAGGCTTGCTTCCACTGAATACATAACCCATGTTTAATTTCAATAATGAAATGACAGGTGTAAGGGACTTAAATGATGCATGATATATAAATATATCTGCAAGCTCAACGAAAGTATTGCTGATTTTATATGGTCACCCCTCCTTGAAAAATGTTTTTATTTACTTCGTTCTAGTCTGTAAACAAACATGGTTGACTGTAACTTGAAAAGGAGTGGATCAACATGTGGATTTTTTTTTCTCATTATCTTGTTTTGGCTAGGATGGTTCTTTAATAAAAGCAAGGTTTGAAAACTTTTGTTTGTGTATTTTTTTCGGCGCAGGTAGGTCACCTATTGAAACATTTAGTGTTAAGCTCCCAGATACCCCAGTATATCTAAGAAAAAGTATCCCAGCCGTTTTTGGCTCAACAAGTAAAGACCTCTCTGCCTTCCGTGGCGGTACCAGGGCCCATACGACCCCGACAGCACAGCTCCCCCTAGCAGAGTTACTAGGTGACTGGGCCCCTTAATTTGCTTAGAATGAGCGGGTGGATAGCTCCATCCTAAATGATGTCAGTGATGGAGCCTCAGCTACAGAAGCTGGTACAGTATTCCACAAAGGTATGGTACGAGGGAAAAAAGGTAAACTTAAAAGAATCAGATGATGTTGAAAACTGTCTGAACTTCCTTGAGTGTGTAGCTCTGGTCCTTGCTATGACTGGGGTCAAGTAATCAGCGGCAGGTATATCAACAAGGTCCTGAACCATTTTGTACAGTAGGGTGACTGAGTCTTCGACCGTCTGGTTTCCAGGGGTTCCTACTGTAGGTGATCGAGCATGGATGATACATTTGGACCGAGCGTTTAGTTGCGTTCTAAATACCAGACTTGTTTCCACTGGATATGTATTAATGTTTTATTTCAATGTGAGAAAATGACAGGTGAAAGGGACTGATATAATGCATGTTTTATAAATATATCTGCAAGCTCAAAGAAATTATTCCTGATTTTATATGATCAGCCCTCCTTGAAAAATGTTGTTTTTATTTACTTCTAGTCGGTTAACAAACATGTTTGACTGTAACTTGAAAAGGGGCAGATCAATATGTGGATTTTTTTCTCATTAACTTGTTGGGCAATGAAGGTTCTATAAAAAGCAAGAATTGAAAAGTTTTGTATGTGTTGTTTTGTGGGCACAGGTAAGTCGCCTATGGAAATATTTAGTGTTTAGCTCCCAGTAACGAAGATAGAAATTTCAGCAGCACTGTTCTTTTTTCAGTCATTACATACTTTATCAACACATTTGTAGTTCTATCCAGTTCTGTTTTATAAAATGTATCTTCATGGCATGCACTTTGCAATGGATAATGTAGACATGTGATGGTAATGCGAGTTTAGGTCTAACTCCCAGTTAGATAAGTTTGATAAGTTTTGCCTTTGATCTATGTTCCTCGGAGGGGGGTATACCTTAAAGCCATATAATTTTTTTATTGATGTATTTAGAAAGAAGACGTGCAGTAATTGCATTTGCAGAAACAAAAGAAATACAAGAAAGAATCTAATTCATCTGGAATATAAGAGTAAGGTTTCATGGCTGTAGGACAATGTCTAAAAGCAAAGCGAAACTTGTCTCACCGGAACAGCCCGCTGCAATATCCCGATAAGTTTTCTCATCCGTAATATGTTTTAATTATTGTATTCATGTTAAAAGGCTGTGAACAGATATATTCAGCTATTTCTCATGGCATTAAGTGGCTCCTGTTTCAACAGGGAATTTCATCCCCATTCACAACAGCAGGAAAGTGACCTGTATATTTATTCCCTACTGACACGGGAGGCCGAAAACGTTTGTTTAAATAAAAGGCTGGTTTGGAAAACAGGAGATCCTTTGCAAAATATGAGATCCACGATCGTGATAAAAATAGTATTGAGGTGATTCGTTTCCGAAAGAACAATATTTTATAAACTACTAAAGAAATAAACTGTTAGACGATAACGTACACTTAAAAAAGTGATAAGTGGTCAATTCTGTAAACTCTGGAGTCACATGAAATGACAAGTTACTAGTCTAATAACGTATATATAATGCATCATTCATTCTTTGATGTGCAGAGTGATGGAGCATGAAAACGTGACACATACACGGTACAAATATATATGTTAGACATAGATGAGGTTATCTTACGTCCAGTGTGCGGCCCAACAGCGCAGGGTGATACACGTACAAATGTAGCATAGTAGTCACTTGTGATAGGAAAGGTTTTAAAGGATAGCTCTCGAGTAATGAATTTTGTAATAAAAAAGAAATGTAATTTTGTAAAATGCATTTGAACAAATGTATTCACAAAATAATTCCGGTTGAAAGGACGATTGTTCTGTATGTTGGAGGTATTTACCCAACTGCCACAGAAAATAGCCATTAAATGAGTATTGCTGCTATTTATGCATAAGTCTGTGCATTTTAGAATAAAATTGTTCAAAATGCATTGGAGAGGAAACAGTGACGGAAGCCTGTGTCTGGGTTCCATTAATGAAAGAGGTAAACTTCGCACTTTTCAAAAACATATGGTTTGCTCGGCTTTCATAGTTGAATCTGGAAGCGAAAACTTTTTCACAAACTTAAAATATTCTTTGTGACTGAACTTTTATTATGCATGAGTAAATTATCATATATGACCTAAATTTCTATTTGGCAATATTTTTGTTACGTCATAAAGAAAAAAAAGTGTTCGGTATTGGTAGCATTGCACTTGATACTGGGAGATGCCTGAATTTATCACCTCTGGACCGAGCGTTTAAATGCCTTCTAAATACCAAGTTTGCTTCCACTGAATACATACCCCATGTTTAATTTCAATAATGAAAATGACAGGTGTAAGGGACTTAAATGATGCATGATATATAAATATATCTGCAAACTCAACGAAAGTATTGCTGATTTTATATGGTCACCCCTCCTTCAATTTTTTTATTTACTTCGTTCTAGTCTGTAAACAAACATGGTTGACTGTAACTTGAATAGGAGTAGATCAACATATGGATTTTTTTCTCATTATCTTGTTTTGGCTAGGATGGTTCTATAATAAAAGCAAGGTTTGAAAACTTTTGTATATGTAGTTTTTTCGGCGCAGGTAGGTCACCTATTAAAAAATTAAGTGTTAAGCTCCCAGCTATCCCAGTGCATCTAAGAAAGTTATCCCAGCCTCTTTTGGCTCAACAGGTAAAGACCTCTCTGCCTTCCGTTGCGGTACCAGGGCCCATACGTCCCCGACAGCACACCTCCCCCTTGCAGAGTTACTAGGTGACTGGGCCCCTTAACTTGCTTAGAATGAGAGGGTGGATAGCTCCATCCTAAATGATGCCAGTGATGGAGCCTCAGCTACAGAAGCTGGTACAGAATTCCACAAAGGTACGGTACGAGGGAAAAAGGTAAACTTAAAGAATCAGATGATGTTGAAAACTGTCTGAACTTCCTGGAGTGTGTAGCTCTGGTCCTTGCTTTGACTGGGGTCAAGTAAACAGCGGCATGAATATCAACAAGGTCCTGAACCACTTTGAAAAGTAGGGTGACTGAGTCTTTGACCGTCTGGTTTCCAGGGGTTCCTACTGTAGATGATCGAGCATGGATGAAACTTTTGACCGAGCGTTTAGTTGCGTTCTAAATACCAGACTTGTTTCCACTGGATATGTATTCCATGTGTTATTTCAATGTGAGAAAATGACATGTGAAAGAGACTAATATAATGCATGTTTTATAAATATATCTGCAAGCTCAAAGAAATTATTCCTGATTTTATATGGTCACCCCTCCTTGAAAAATGTTGTTTTTATTTACTTCTAGTCGGTAAACAAACATGTTTGACTGTAACTTGAAAAGGAGCAGATCAATATGTGGATTTTTTTTCTCATTAACTTGTTGGGCTAGGAAGGTTCTATAAAAAAGTAAGGATTGAAAAGTTTTGTATGTGTAGTTTTTGTGAGCGCAGGTAAGTCGCCTATGGAAATATTTAGTGTTAAGCTCCCAGTAACGAAGATAGAAATGTCAGCAGCACTGTTCTTTTTCAGTCATTTCATACTATTTGCCCACATTTGTAGTTCTATCCAATTCTGTTTTATAAAATGTATCTTCATGGCATGCTCTTTGCAATGGATAATGTAGAAATGTGATGGAATTGCGAGTTTAGGTCTAACTGGGTGTATTTGATAAGTTTTTGCCTTTGATCTATGTTCTTGGGAAGGGGTGTACCTTAAAGCCATGTAAATTATTTTTATTGATGTGTTTAGAAAGAAGACGTGCAGTAATTGCATTTGTAGAAACAGAAGAAATACAAGAAAGAATCTACTTCATCTGGAATATAAATGTAAGGTTTCATGGCTCTAGGACTATGTCTCAAACCATAGCAAAACTTCGAATTTGTCTCTCCGAAACAGCCCGCTGCAATATCCCGATAAGTTTTCTCATCCGTAATATGTTATAATTATTGTATTCATGTCAAAGGGTTGTGAACATATATATTCAGCTATTTCTCATAGCATTAAGTGGCTTCTGTT
Organism: Lucinisca nassula; assembly: GCA_963580285.1. Taxonomy (NCBI): domain Eukaryota; kingdom Metazoa; phylum Mollusca; class Bivalvia; order Lucinida; family Lucinidae; genus Lucinisca; species Lucinisca nassula. The sequence continues at coordinate 53,603,563 of OY757017.1, forward strand.
TCAACAGGGAATTTTATCCCCATTCACTACAGCAGGAAAGAGACCTGTATATTTATTCCCTTCAGACACGGGAGGCCGAAAACGTTTGTTTAAATAAAAGGCTGGTTTGGAAAACAGGAGATCCTTTGCAAAATATGAGATCCACGATCGTGATAAAAAATAGTATTGAGGTGATTCGTTTCTGAGAGATCCCAGATTTTATAATCTACTAAATAAATAAACTGTTAGATGATAACGTACACTTCAAAAAGTGATGTGTCCAATTCTGTAAACTCTGGAGTCACATGAAATGACAAGTTACTGGTCTAATAACGTATATATAATGCATCTTTCATTCTTTGATGTGCAGAGTGATGGAGCATGAAGCATTGACACATACACAGTACAAATATATATGTTAGACATAGATGAGGTTATCTTTCGTCCAGAGTGCGGCCAACCAGCGCAGGAAGATACACGTACAAATGTAGCATGGTAGAAACTTAAGATAGGAAATTTTTAGAAGGATAGATATTGCGTAATGAATTTTGTAATAAAACAGAAATGTAATTTTGTAAAATGAATTTGAACAAATTTATCTACAAAATAATACCGGTTGAACAGACGGTTGTTCTGTATGTTGGAGGGCTTTACCCAACTGCCACAGAAAATAGTCATAAAAATGTGTATTGGTGCTATTTGAGCATAATTCTGTGCATTAAGGATAGAATTGTTCCAAATGCATTGAAGAGGAAATACTGATGCAAGCCGGTGTCTGGGTTTCATTTATGAAAGAGGTAAACTTTGCACTTTTCAAAAAACATATGGTTTTCTCGGCTTACATAGTTGAATCTGGAAGCGATTACTTTTACGCAAAGTTAAAATATTCTTTGTGACTGAACTTTTATTATGCGTCAGTAAATTATCATGTTTGACCTAAATATCTATTTGGCAATTATAATATTACGTCAAAAAGAAAAAAAGGGTTCGGTATTGGTAGCATTGCACTTGATACTGGGAGAAGCCGGATTTTATCACTTTTTTACCGAGCGTTTAGATGCGTTCTAAATACCAGACTTGCTTCCACTGGCTACATACGCCATGTTTTATTTCAATAATGAAAATGACAGGTGTAAGGGACTTAAATGATGCATGATTTATAAATATATATGCAAGCTCAAAGAAATTATTGCTGATTTTATATGGTCACCCCTCCTTGGAAAATGTTTTTTTATTTACTTCCTTCTAGTCTGTAAACAAACATGGTTGACTGTAACTTGAAAAGGAGTACATCAACATGTTGATATTTTCTCATAAATTTTTGGGCTAGGATGGTTCTATAACAAAAGCAAGGTTTGAAAACTTTTGTATATCTAGTTTTTGTGGGCGCAGGTAGGTCACCTATTGAAAAATTTAGTGTTAAGCTCCCAGTTACAAAGATTGAAATGTCAGCAGCACTGTCCTTTATTCAGTCATTACATACTAATTCCACACATTTGTAGTTCTATCCAATTCTGTTTTATAAAATGTATTTTCATATCTTCATGGCATGCATTTGCAATGGATAATGTAGAAATGTGATGGTAGTGCGAATTTAGGTCTAACTGGGTGTATTTGATGAGGTTTTGCATCTGATCTATGTTCTTGGGAAGGGGGTGTACCTTAAAGCCATGTAATTTAATTTTTATTGATGTTTCGAAAGAAGACTTGCAGTAATTGCATTTGCAGAAACACTAGAAACACAAGAAAGAATCTACTTCGTCTGGAATATAAGGGTAAGGTTTCATGGCTCTATTACAATGTCTCAAACCAAAGCAAAACTTAAAATTTGTCTCTCCGAAACAGCCTGCTGTAATATCTCGAAAAGTTTTCTCATCCGTTATATGTTTTAATTATTGTATTTATGTCAAAAGGTTGTGAACGGATAAATTCAGCTATTTCTCATGGCATTAAGTGGCACCTGTTTCCATAGGGAAATTCATCCCCGTTCCCTACAGACACGGGAAGCCGAAAACGTTTGTTTAAATAAAAGGTTGGTTTGGAAAAAAGTTACTAGTCTAATAACGTATATATAATGCATCTTTCATTCTTTGATGTGCAGAGTGATAGAGCATGAAAAAGTGACACATACACACTACAAATATATATGTTAGACACAGATGAGGTTATCATTCGTCCAGTGTGCGGCCCACCAGCGTAGGATTACACAAGTACAAATGTAGCATGGAAGTAGCTTGTGATAGGAAATGTGTTAAAGGATAGATCTCGCGTAATGAATTTTGTAATAAAAAAGAAATGTGATTTTGTAAGATGCATTTGAACAAATTTATTCACAAAGTAATACCGGTTGAACGGACGATTGTTCTGTATGTTGGAGGCTTTTACTCAACTGCCACAGAAAATAGCAATAAAAATGAGTATTGGTGCAATTTTAGCATAATTCTGTGCATTTTAGGATAGAACTGTTACAAATGCCTTGGATAGGAAATACTGGTGCAAGCCTGTGTCTGGGTTCCATTCCAGAAAGAGGTAAACTTTTCACTTTTCACAAACATATGGTTTGCTCGACTTTCATAGTTGAATCTGGAAGCGATAACTTTTTCGCAAATTAAAATATTCTTTGTGACTGAACTTTTATTATGCATGAGTAAATTATCATATATATCCTAAATTTCTATTTGGCAATTCTTTTAATACGTCATAAAGAAAAAAAAGTGTTCGGTATTGGTAGCATTGCACTTGATACTGGGAGGTGCCGGGTTTTATCACTTTTGAACCGAGCGTGTAGTTGCGATCTAAATACCAGAGTTGCTTCCATTGGATATATATCCCATGTTTTATTTCAATGTGAGAAAATGACAGGTGTAAGGGACTTAAATGATGCATGTTTTATAAATATATCTGCAAGCTCAAAAATATTATTGCTGATTTTATGTGGTCACCCCTCCTTGAAAAATGTTGTTTTTTATTTACTTCGTTGTAGCCGGTAAACAAACATCGTTGACTATAACTTGAAAAGGAGCAGATCAACATGTGGATTTCTTTCTCATTGACTTGTTGGGCTAAGATGGTTCTATAAACATGCAAGCTTTGAAATGTTTTGTGTGTGTAGATTTTGTGGGCGCAGGTAAGTCGCCTATGGAAATATTTAATGTTGAGCTCCCAGTAACAAAGATAGAAATGTTAGCAGCACTGTCCTGTTTTCAGTCATTACATACTATTTCCACACATTTATAGTTCTATTCAATTCTGTTTCATAAAATGTACCTTCATGGCATGTATTTTGCAATGGATAATGTAAAAATATGATGGTAGTGCGAATTTAGGTCTAACTGGGTGTATTTTATGCATTTTTGCCTCTGATCTATGTTCTTGGGAGGGAGGGGTTGTACCTTAATGCCATGTAGATTAAATATTATTGATGTGTTTAGAAGGAAGACTTGCAGTAATTGCAGTTGCGGAAACACAAGAAACACAAGAAAGAATCTACTTCATCTGGAATATAAGGGTAAGGTTTCATGGCTCTAGGACAATGTCTCAAACCAAAGCAAAACTTAAAACTCGTCTCTCCGTAACAGCCCGCTGGAATATCCCGATAAGTTTTCTCATCCGTTATATGTTTCAATTATTGTATTCATGTCAAAAGGACAGATGTATTTCGTTTTTTTTCTTATGGCATTTTGTGGCTCCTGTTCCAACAGGGAATTTCATCCCCATTCACTAGAGAAGGAAAGTGACCTGTATATTTTATTCCCTACAGCACAGGAAGCGAATACGTTTGTTAAAATAAATGTTGGTTTGGAAAACAGTAGATCCATTGCAAAATATGAGATCCACGATTGTGATAAAAATAGTATTGAGGGGATTCGTTTCCGAAAGAACAAGATTCTATAGACTACTAAAGAAAGAAACTGTTAGATGATAACGTACACTTCAAAACTTAGTGATAATTGTACAATTCCGTTTACTCTGGAGTCACATGAAATGACAAATTACTAATGTAATAACCTATATGAAATGCATGTTTCATTCTGTGATGTGCAGAATAATGGAGCATGAAAACGTGACACATACACAGAACAAACACAAATGTTAGACACAGATGAGGTTATATTCCGTCCAGTGTGCGGCCCACCGGCACAGGATGATACACGTACAAATGTAGCATGGAAGTAACATGATATAGGAAAGGTTTAAATGGTATGTAATTTTGTGAGATGCATTTGAACAAATGTATTTACAAAATAATACCGGATGAACGGACGATTGTTCTGTATGTTGGAGGCTTTTACCCAAATGCAATAGAAAATAGCCATAAAATGAGTATTGGCTATTTTAGGGTAAATTTGTTCCAAAGATATTGGAGAGGAAATACTGATGCAAGCTGGTGTCTGGGTTCCATTCCAGAAAGAGGTAAACTTTGCACTTTTCGAAAACATTTGGTTTGCTCGGCATTCATAGTTGAATCTGAAAGCGATAACTTTTCGCAAACTTCAAAGATTCTTTGTGACTGAACTTTTAATATGCATGCGTAAATTATCAGATATGATCTAAATTTCTATTTGGCAATTTTTGTGTACGTCATTAAGAAAATAAGGATTTAGTATTGGTACCATTGCACTAGATACTGGGAGGTGCCGGGTTTTATCACTTTTGGACCGAGCTTTTAGCTGCGTTCTAAATACAAGACCTGCTTCCATTGGATATATACCCAATGTTATGTTTCAATGTAAGAAAATGACAGGTGTAAGGGGCTTAAATGATACATGTTTTATAAATATATCTGCATGCCCATAGAAACTGTTGCTGATTTTATATGGTCACCCTCCTTTAAAAATGTTGGTTTGCATTTACTCCGTTCTATTCGGTAAACAAACATGGTTGACTGTAACTTGAAAAGGAGCAGATCAACATGTGGGTTTTTCTCAGTAACTTGTTGGGCTAGGATGGTTCTATTAACAAGCAAAATTTGAAAAGTTTTGTTTGTGTATGCGCAGGTAAGTCGCCTATGGAAATATTTATTGTTAAGCTCCCAATAGCAAAGGTAGAAATGTCAACCGCACTGTGCTTTTTTCAGTCATTACATACTATTTCCACACATTTGTGGTTCTATCCAATTCTGCTTTATTCATTGATTGATTGATTTGAGGTTTAACGTCCCCGTCAACACTGTAAACGAAATTTTGGAGACGTTGCTTCCAATTTTGTGGGACTTTTCCCCGATATTGAGATGAAAGGACATTTCGAGCCCTGTCGCTCAATGAAACCAATAGGGTTTATTAGCATGGACGGTCCGCCTCTCACCGCGGTTCCTGGACAGGCTTAGATCCTCTAAGCGGTTTACCAGTACTAGTGTGCTGGCCGGATATAGCTCTGCGTGGAAGCATCATACAGCCCATATATTTCTTCAAGCTTCTATGGGCGGGGACCGCCAATTCTGTTTTATAAAATGTATTTTCATGGCATGGGTTTTGCCATGGATAATGTAAAAATGTGATGGTAGTACGAATAAAGGTCTAACTGGGTGTATTCTACGAGTTTTTGCCTCTGATCGAAGTTCTTTGGAGGGGGAGGGTGTACATTAAAACCATTTAAATCATTTTGATTGATATGTTTAGAAAGATGACTTGCAATTTCTGTGGCGATTTATTTATGTTGTTGTTTGTTATTTAATGTGTGTATCACTTGTGTCTTTTGGTTTTGGATGGCCATATGGCCATTTTGTGGGAAAGTAACTGTCCTTATGGCCTTCCTTTGTTTAGGTTTCCATTATGGTCTGGTCGCTTAATGTTTGTATTTCTTTCCCTTTGGTGTCTTTTATGGGTGGAGTAAGTTAATTGTATCAATTCCTGATCTTTGTTTTACTTCTACTTTGCAGTAATTCTATTTGCAGAAACACAAGAAAGAATCTACTTCATCTGGAATATAAGAGTAAGGTTTCATGGCACTAGGACTATGTCACAAACCAAAGCAAATCTTAAAAATTGTCTCTCCGATACAGCCCGCTGCAATATAAAATCTAATCTTGCCGAAAGGACAAGATTTTATAAACCACTTAAAAACAGAAACCGTTAGATGATCACGTACACTTCAAAACTAAGTAATACGTGTCCGATTCTGTGAACTCTGGAGTCACATGAAATGAAAAGTCTAATAACGTATGTAAAGTGAATCTTTCATTCTTTGATTTGCAGAGTGATAGAGCTTGAAAAAAAGTGACACATACACAGTACAAATATATATGTTAGACATATATGAGGTTATCTTTCGTCCAGCGTGCGGCCCACCAGCGCAGGGTGATACACGTACAAATGAAGCATGGTAGTAACATGAGATAGGAAAAGTTTAAAAGGATACATCTGGCATAATGAATTTGGTAATGAAAAAGAATTGTAATTTTGTAAGATACATTTGAACAAATTTATTTACAAAATAATACCGGATGAACGGACGATTGTTCTGTATGTTGGAGGCTTTTATTCAACTGCCACAGAAAATAGCCATAAAAATGAGTAATGGTGCTATTTATGCATATATCTGTGCATTTTAGGGTAGAATTGTTCCAAAGACATAAGAGAGTAGATGGAACCCAGGCCGGTGTCTGGGTTCCATTCCAGAAAGAGGTAAACTTTGCATTTTCAAAAACATACTGTTTGCTCGGATTTCATAGTTGAATCTGGAAGCGATATTTTTTTCTCAAACTTAAAAGATTCTTTGTGACTGAACTTTTATTAACCATGCGTAAATCATCAGATATGACCCAATTTCTATTTGGCCATTTTTTTCATACGTCACAAACTTCAAAGATCCTTTGTGACTGATTTTTACTTTTGCATGCGTAAATTATCAGATATGACCTAAATTTCTATTTGGCAGTTTTTTTTTTTTTTTTGATACGTCATTAAGAAAATTAGGGTTCTGTTTTGGTAGCATTGCACTAGATACTGGGAGGTGCCGGGTTCGATCACTTTTGGACCGAGCTTTTAATTGCGTTCTAAATACCAGACCTGCTTCCATTGGATATATACCCAATGTTATATTTCAATGTAAGAAAATGACAGGTGTAAGGGACTAAAATGATGCATGTTTTATAAATATATCTGCAAGCTCAAAGAAATTGTTGCTGATTTTAAACGGTCACCCCTCCTTTAAAAATTTAGTTTGTGTTTAATCCGTTCGAGTCGTTAAACACACATGGTTGACTGTAACTTGAAAAAGAGCAGATCAACGTGTGGATTTTTTCTCATTAAGTTGTCAGGCAAGGATGGTTCTATAAACAAGCAAAATTTGAAAAGTTTTGTATGTGTAGTTTTTGAGGGCGCGGGTAAGTCGCCTATGGAAATATTTAGTGTTATGCTCCCAGTAACAAAGATAGAAATGTCAGCAGCAATGTCCTTTTTTCAGTCATTACATACTATTTCCACACATTTGTAGTTCTATGCAATTCTGTCTCATATAATGTATCTTCATGGCATGTTTTTTTTTTTTTTTTTTTTTTTTTTGCTATGGATAATACAAACATGTGATTGAAGTGCTAATTTAGGTCTAACTGGGTGGATTTGATGAGTTTTTGCCTCTTATCTGTGTTCTGGGGAGGGGGTGTACATTAAAGCCATGTAAATCAGTTTTTATTGATGTGTTTGGAAAGAAGACTTGCAGTAATTGTTTTGCAGAAACACAAGAACGAATCTACTTCATCTGGAATATAAGATAAGGTTTCATGGCACTAGGACCAAGTCTCAAACCAAAGCAAAACTAAAAAATGTCTCTCCGTAACAGCCCACTGCAATATCCCTATAAGTTTTCTCATCCGTTATAAGAGGAAATTTATTGTATTCATGTCAAAAGGATGTGAACAGATATAGTCAGCTATTTCTCATGGCATTTAGGCATTTACAAACATTTTCTTGACACTTTTGTTTTCAAAATATCCTCAAAATATCATATTTGTTACTTTAAATAGGAGATGTAAGTGTGCAAATAGCCATAAAAACGAGTTTTGGTGCTATTTAGGCATAATTCTGTGCATTTGAGGATAGATTTGTTCCGAAGACATTGGAGAAAAACCACTGATGCAAGCGCCGGTGTCTGGGTTCCATTCCATAAAGAGGTAAACTTTGTGCTTTTCAAAAACGTATGGTTTCTCGGCGTTGATAGTTGAATCTGAAAACGATAACTTTTTCGGAAACTTGAAATATTCTTTAGGACTAAATGTTTTTATGCATGAGTAAATTATAAGATTTGCCCTAAATTTTTATTTGGCATTTCTTTTGATGCATCATAAAGAAAATAAGTGTTCGGTATTGGTACCATTACACTAGATACTGGGAGGTACCAGGTTTTATCACTTTCGGACCAAGCTTTTAGTTGCGTTTTAAATACCAGACTTGCTTCGATTGCATATATATCACATGTTTTATTTCATTGTGAAAAAATGACAGGCATAAGGGACTAAAATGATGCATGTTGTATAACTAATCTGCAAGCTCAAAGAAATTGTTGCTGATTTTATATGGTCACTCCTCCTTTAAAAATGGTGGTTAGTATTTACTCCATACTAGTAGGTAAACAAACATGGTTGACTGTAACTTGAAAAGGAGTAGATCGGCATGTAGATTTTTCCTCATTAACTTGTTGGGTTAGGATGGCACTTTCCAGAGGTATAAGGTTTGAAAGGTTTTGTATGTGTAGTTTTTAGTGGGAGCAGGTAAAAAGTTACTGTTGTCGCCTATGGAAAATAATTAGTGGTGAGCTCCGTATAGCAAAGATAAAAATGTCAGCAGCACTGTTCTGTTTTCTGTCATTACATACTACTTCCACACATTTGTAGGTTCTATCCATTTCTGTTTCATGCAATGTATTTTGTTGGCATTTATTTTGCCATAGATACTATAAAAATGTGATGGTAGTACTAATTTAGAGCTAACTGGGTGTATTTGATGAGTTTTTGCCACTGATCTATTTTCTTGGGATGAGGCCGGTTATTTTAATCCACGTTTACCAGTGTTATTGATGTGTTTCGAAAGGAGACTTGCAGTAATTGCTTTGCAGAATCACAAGAAAGACTCTACTTCCTCTGGAATATAAGAGTAAGTTTTCATGGCACTAGGACTATGACTCAAACCAACACAAAATTTTAAACTACTCTCTCTGAAACAGCCCGCCTTAATATCCCGATAAGATTTCTCATCAATTTAAGTTCTAGTGTATTGTATTCATGTCAAAAGTATGTGAACAGATAAAGCCAGCTTTGTGTCATGGCATTAAGGCATTTATAAACATTTTCTAAGCAGTTTTGTCATCTAAATATCCTCAAAATATCATTTAGCACTTTAAATAGGGGTTGTATGTGTGAAAATATTTATGAAACGCGTATTGGTGTTATTTAGGCATAATTCTGTGAAGTTTATGATAGAATTGTTCCAAAAACATTGGAGACGAACCGCTAGGGCAAGTCGGTGTCTAGGTTCCATTCCATAAAGAGGTAAACTTTGTGTTTTTCAAAAACAAATAGTTTGCTAGGCTTTCATAATTGAATCTGAAAGCGATAAGTTTTTGGGAACTTGAAAGCTTCTTTGTATTTGAACTTTTATTATGAATGAGAAAAGTTTTAGAAATGACCTAAATTTCTATTTGGCAATTCTTTTGACGCATCATAAAGAAAATAAGGATTCGGTTCTGGTAGCATTGCACTAGATACTGTGAGGTGTGGGGTTTTGTCTCTTTTGGTCCGAGCTTTTAGTTGCGTTCTAACTACCAGACTTGCTTCCATTGGATATATATCCCATGTACTATTAATGAGAGAAAATGACAGGTATAAGGGACAATCATGATGTATGTTTTATAAATATATCTACCAGCTCAAAGATATTGTTACTGATTTTATATGGTCATCCCTCCTTTAAAAATGTTGGTTAGTATTTACTCCGTACTAGTAGGTAAACAAACATAGTTGACTGTAACTTGAAAAGGAGCAGATCAACATGTGGATTTTTTTCTCATTAACTTGTTGGGCTAGGACGTCTCTATAAAGAAGGATAAGGTTTATAAAGTTTTGTATGTGTAGTTTTTGTGGGAGAAGGTAAAATGTTACTACTGTCGCTTATGGAAAATATTTAGTGGTAAGCTCCCTATAGCAAAGATAGAGATGTCAGCACCACTATCATGTTTTCTGTCATTACAGACTATTTCCACACATTCTGTTTAATAAAAGGTATCTTCATGGCTTTTATTTTGCCACAGATACTGTAAAAATGTGATGGTAGTGCTAATTTAGGTCTAGATTGGTGTATTTGATGATTTTTTGCCTCTGATCTATGTTCTTGGAAAGGGGGCGAGGCTACTTTAAAGCCATGTTTATCAGTTTTATACACCACCAAACGTAGTGGTGGGTATAATTATGATATACCGTCGAGTGTCAGTCCGTCCGTCCGCACCATTTCCGATCGATAACTTGCGTAATTTTTTTTTAAGTTTGCATACATGTTTATATCGGGAATGAGTGGTATGGGATTGTTAATGGGCAAAATCCGTTAATATCTGACAGAGTTAGGGCCCTTTTTAGTTCAAAATAAGGGGTTTTGGGGCGTTTCCGATCAATAACCTGAACATTTTTTCACGGATTTTCTTCAAATTTTGTAGATACATTGGTAATGGGTATGAATGGTTTGGGATTGTTAATGGGCAAAATACGTTAACAATTAACGTAGTTATGGCCGTTAACAATTTATATTGAATAGTTTTGGGGCACTTATTCCTTTACTAAATGGAATATATGTATGGTACGTCCCTGTTATATAGACCACGATTAGAAACAGGTTTTGGATTGTTTAAAGGCAAACTGCGTTAATATTTGACAGAGTAATTGCCGTTAACAATTTCCATTAAATGTTTTTGGGGCTCTTATTTGTTTATTTTATGGAATAATTGGATGAAATGTTGTATATATATTTGTATTGGGAATTGCTCTTGGCACAAATAGGTTTATATTTGACAGTTATAGTCGTTAACAATTTCCATTAAATGGTTTTGAACACTTATGCCATCACTGAATGGAATATATGGATGAAACTTCAGATATATAGACCACTATAGGAAGAATGTTTAGTATTATTAATTGGTAAAATACATATTCGACAGTTATGGCCGTGCCCTTAACAATTTCCATTTACTGTTTTTTGGACTCTTATTCGTTTATTTTATGGCATAATTGGATGAAATTTTGTAGAAATTTATTGGTATTGGGAATGATTGGTTTGGGAATTGCTCATGGCACAAATACATTAACATTTGACAGAGTTATTGTTGTTAACAATTTTCATTAAATGGTTTGTGAACACTTATTCCATTTCTAAATGGAATACATGAATGAAACTTCACAGATATATAGACCACTATATGAAGAATGTTTACTATTGTTAATTGGCAATATACGTTAACATATTCAACAGTTATGACTGTGTACAAGTCCCATTAAATGCTTTTTGGGCTCTTATTCCTTAACATAATGGAATATATTGATGAAACTTCACATATATGTACTATTAAAGGAAGGCGTGTTTGAGATTGTTCATTGGCAAAATACATTAACATCTTTATCAGAGTTTTGGTCGTTAACAATTCTCATTAAATGTATTTGGATAAAATTCTTAAATAGACCATTTATAGAAGCATGGTTGGGATGGTAAGTGGGCACAATGAGGTAACATTTGGCAGAGTTAGGGTTTTTAACAATTTCCATTAAATAGTTTTTGGACTTTTATTGATGTATTTATTTTCTATATAAGAAATGTTTTTGGCTTATAGCTGCCTAACTATATGGAATACCCTGATACAATTTTACAGATATATAGAACACTTAAGGAAGCCTATTTTGGTCTTGGAGCATACAATATTGGCCTGCAGTGGTGGGGTATCATGCAGAGTTAGCACGCTTTATTGATGTGTTTGGAAAGGAAACTTGCAGTGATTGCATTTGCAGAAACAAAAGAAGGAGTCTACTTTATCAGAAATATAAGAGTAAGGTTTGATGGCACGAGGAATATGTCTCAAACAAAAGCAAAACATAAAAATTGTCTTTCCGAAACAGCCCGCTGCAATATCCCGATAAGTTTTCTGATCTGTTATAAGTTCTAATTTATTGTAGTCGTGTCAAAAGGATGTGAACACATATAGTCATCTATTTCTCATGCCATTAATGCATTTATAAACATCTCTGTTGTTGTTTTGTCTTCAAAATATCCGCAAAAGCTTATTATTGTAGCGTATAGAAAATATTTAGTGGAAAGCTCCCTATAGCAAAGATAGAAATGTCAGCAGCATTGTCCTGTTTTTGTCAATACATACGATTTCCACACGTTTGTAGGTTCTATCCAATTCCGATTCGTAAAATATTTCTTCATCGCATTTACTTTGCCATAGATACTGTAAAACTGTGATCGTAGTGCATATTTAGGTCTAACTCGGTTTATTTGATGAGTTTTTGCCACTGATCTATGTTCTTGTTACAGTGGCGGGCATTTTAAAGCCCTGTTAATCAGTTGTCATTGGTGTGTTTAGAAAAGAGGCTTGCAGTAATTGCATTTGCAGAAACACAAGAAAAAAATCTACTTCATCTGTAATATAAGAGCAAGGTTTCATGGCACTAGGACTATGTCTCAAACCAAAGCAAAGCTTAAAAATTGTCTCTCCGAAACAGTCCGCTGTAATATCCCGATAAGTGTTCTCATCCATTATAAGTTCTAATTTATTGTATTCATGTAAAAAGGATGTGAACAGATATAGTCCGCTATTTCTCATGGCCTTAAGGCATTTCTAAACATTTTCTTGGCAGAATTGTCTTCAAAATATCCTCAAAATATCATTTTTTTACTGTAAATAGGGCTTGTTGGTGTGAAAATAGCCATAAATCGAGTATTCGTGCTATTTAGGCATAATTCTGTGCATATTAGAATAGAATTGTTCCAAAGACACTGGAGAAGAACCACTGATGCAAGCCGGTGTCTGGGTTTTTATTCCAGAAAGAGCTAAACGCTTTTCAAAAACATATAGTTTGCTCGGCTTTCATAGTTGAATCTGAATGCGATAACTTTTTCGGAAATTTGAAAGATTCTGTGTGTCTGAACTTTTATTATGCATGAGAAATTTTTTGATATGACCTAAACTTCCATTTGGCAATTCTTGTGATGCATCATGAAGAAAATAAGGAGTCGGTATTGGTATTATTGCACTAGATACTTGGAGGTGCCAAACCACCTGACCTTCCGTTGCAGAACTTGGCGTCTCACATGTGACCCGAGCGAGGCTCGAACCACAGCGGTGAGAGACCTAATGATCTTGGACCAAGTTTTAGTTGCGTTCTAATTACCAGACTTGCTTCCGTATATCCCATGTTTTATTTCAATGTGCGTAAATGACAGGTATAAGGGACTAAAATGATACGTTTCATAAATATATCTGCAAGCTCAAAGAAATTGTTGCTGATTTTATATGGTCACTCCTCCTTTAAAATGTTGGTTAGTATTTACTGCATACTAGTAGGTAAACAAACTTGAAAAGGAGCAGACAACATGTGGATTTTTTTCTCATGAACCTGTTTGGCTAGGATGGCTCTATAAAGAGGTATAAGTTTTGAAATGTTCTGTATGTGTAGTTTTGGTGGGAGCAGGTAAAAAGTTGCTGTTGTCGCCTATCGAAATTATTTAGGGGTAAGCTCCCTATAGCAAAGATAGAAATGTCAACAGCACTGTCCTGTTTTCTGTCATTACATATCATTTGCACACGTTTGTAGGTTCTATCCAATTCTGTTTCATAAAATATATTTTCTGGGCATTTGTTTTGCCATAGATACTGTAAAAATGTGATGTAGTCCTAATTTAGGTCTAACTGGGTGTATTTGATAAGTTTTTGCCATTGATCTATGTTCTTAGGAGAGGGGTAGGTACTTTAAAGCCAAGTTAATCAGTTTTAGTGATGTGTTTGGGAAGGAGACTTACTAACTGTTGGTTTTCTTTTGCTCCAGCATTTCATTGGTTTCTTGCTGTCGAGTCCTCACCGTTGTCTCACCTCTGTGGTTCTTTGATTTTTTGTGTTCACGGAGATGTTGCACTGATGAGTTAGGAGGCCTTCATGCGGACTGAACAAATTATTATGTCGAAATCGCGACGGAAGTAAGGGCGAGGATTGTGGCCACGTAAAATCGATTTAAGCCCCCCAGTGGAAATCTTTCCACTGACCGTTCCAAGGCGGTTCGTCTGTGGCGGTTTATATATGTTGTTGTCTGTTACTTACTGTGTGTATCACTTGTGTCTTTTTATTTTGGATGGCCATATGGCCATTTTGTGGGAAATTAACTGTCCTTATGGCCTTCCTTTGTTTAGGTTTCCATTATGGTCTGGTCGCTTAATGTTTGTGTTTCTTTCCCTTTGGTTTCTTTGATGGGTGGAGTAAGTTAATTGGTCGCTTAATGTTTGTGTTTCTTTCCCTTTGGTTTCTTTGATGGGTGGAGTAAGTTAATTGTATCGATTCCTGATCTTTGTTTTACTTCTACTTTGCAGTAATTGCATTTGCAGAAACACAAGAATTTACTTCATCTGGAATATAAGAGTTTGGTTTCATGGCACAAGGACTATGTCTCAAACAAAAGCAAAAGTTAAAACTTGTCTCTCCGAACAACCCGCTGCAATATCCCGATGTTTTCTCATCCAGTCTAATTTATTGTGTTTATGTCAAAAGGTTGTGAACATATACAGTCAGCTATTTCTCATGGCATTAAGGCATTTATAAACATTTTCTTGACAGTTTTGTCATCAAAATATCCTCACAATATCATGTTTATTTTTTTACTTTTAATAGGGGTTTTTGTTTATTAATTTTTGTTATGGTTTGTCTTTAGGTGTTTGTGTCGCTTGTGTTATTTTATTTTCGATAGCCTATTGGCCATTTTGTTGATGCATGTTTGTGTTTCTTACCCTTTGGTGTCTCTGATGGGTGCTATGGGCTGATTGTATCGATTCCTGATTATTGCCTCTACTTCTATTTTGTATTCATCCTGTAATAAGGATGTGAACAGATATATTCAGCAATTTCTTATGGCATTAAGGCACTCATAAACGTTTCATTGACAGTTTTGTTTTCTAGATATCCTCAAAAAAGTCATTTTTTACTTTAAATAGGGACTGTAGGTGTGAAAATAGCCAGAAAAAGACGCGCATGCGTGCTATCTAGGCATAATTCTGTGCATTGTAGGATAGAATTGTTCCAAAGACATTGGTGAAGAACCACTGATGCAAGCCAATGTCTGGGTTCTATTTCAGAAAGAGGTAAACTTTGCACTTTTCAAAAACATGGGATTTGCTCGGCTTTCATAGTTGAATCTGAAAGCAATAACTTTTTTCGGAAACTTGAAAGATTCTTTGTGACTGAGTTTTTATTATACATTAGAAAATTTTTAGATATGACCTTTAGATATGTCTCTCCGAAACAGGACGCTGCAATATCCCGATAAGTTTTTTCATCCATAATAATTTCTAATTTATTGTATTCATGTCAATGGGATGTGAACAGATATATTCAGCTATTTCTCATTGCATTAAGGCATTTATAAACATTTTCTTGGCGGTTTTGTCTTCAAAATATCCTGAAACTGTCATGTTTTACTTTAAAAATGGGGTGTAGGTGTAAAAAAGCCATAAAAAATGAGTATTGGTGCTATTAAGGCATAATTCTGTGCATTTTAGGACAGAATTGTTCCAACATTGGAGAAATGCCACTGATGCAAGTCGGTGTCTGAGTTCCAGAAAGAGGTAAACTTTGTGCTTTTCAAAAACATGTGGTTTGCTCATAATTGAATCTGAAAGTGATTACTTTTTTGAAACTTGAAAGATTCTTTGTGACTGAACTTTTATTATGCATGAGGACATTTTTAGATATGACCTTTAGATATGACCCTCCAAAATACCCCGCTGCAATACCCCGATAAGTTTTCTCATCCATTATAAAGTCTAATTTATTGTATTCATGTCAATGGGATGTGAACAGATATATTCAGCTTTTTTCTATTTATAAAATGTTTCTTGGCAGTTTGTCTTCAAAATATCCTCCAAATGTCATGTTTTACTTTAAATACGGTAAGTAGGTGTGAAAATAGCCATAAAATGAGTATTCGTGCTATTTAGGATAGAATTGTTCCAAAGACATTAGAGAAGAGCCACTGCACTGATGCGAGTCGGTGTCTTGGTTCCATTACCGAAAGAGGTAAACTTTGCGCATTTCAAAAACATGCGATTTGCTCGGCTTTCAAAGTTGAATCTGAAAGCGAATACATTTTCTCAAACTTGAAATATTCTTTATGACTGAACATTAATTATACATGAGTAAATTATTAGATATGACCCAAATTTTTTTTTTGGCAATTCTTTTGATGCATCATAAAGAAAATAAGGGTTTGGAATAGCATAGGTAGAAATGTTTGAAGGTTATATCCAATTCTGTTTCATTAAATGTATCTTCATGGCATGTATGTTGCCATATTTGACGTCATTCTGATTCAATTTCAAAATTCAATACTAGACTTAAATCTCTTCTGCAACGAGGTCTATCGGAAACTGAATTATATGGTGACTTAGTATATAAATTAAGTAAAATCTATAACCGCAATGACTTTATGTTGGAACCGTCATAAAATCTGAGGCCTGACCAACAAGCGTGCAATTAAAGAGGGAAGCAAGGTTGTCAACCGTGATTGGGTTAACTACCATGCATGTAGTCTGTCGTATAACATTTATGTTGTACCCAATCGTTTTATATCGAAGAATGATTTTACGAAATTGGGTGCTAAATAAAGTACAAGTAAAACAAAGATCAGGAATAGATACAATTAACTTACTCCACCCATCAAAGACACAAAAGGGAAAGAAACACAAACATGAAGCGACCAGACCATAACTGAAACCTTAACAAAGGATGGTCATACGGACAGTTACTTTCCCACAAAATGGCCAAATGACCATCCAAAATAAAAAGACACAAGTGATACACACAGTAAGTAGTAACAAACAACAACATAAATAAACGCCAGATAAGAACCGCCTTGGAACGGTCAGTGGCAAAAATTCCACTGGGGGGCTTAAATCGATTTGTTGCACTGATGAGTTAGGAGGCCTTCATGCGGACTGTTTGTTTAATTGATTTGAGGTTTAACGTCCCCGTCAACACTGTAAAGGTCATTTTGGAGACGTTGCTTCCAATTTTGTGGGACTTTTACCCGACATTGAGATGAAATGACATCTCAAGCCCTGTCGCCCAATGAAACCAATAGGGTTTATTAGCATGGACGGTCTGCCTCGCACCGCTGTTCCTGGACAGGCTTAGATCCTCTAAGCGGTTTACCAGTACTAGTGTGCGGGCCAGATTCAGCTCTGCGTGGAAGCATCATGCAGCCCATATATTTCTTCAAGCCCTTCATGCGGACTGAACAAATTATTTGTCTAAATCGCGACGGAAGTAAGGGCGAGGATTGTGGCCACGTAAAATCGATTTAAGCCCCCCAGTGGAAATCTTCCACTGACCGTTCCAAGGCGGCTCTTCTGTGGCGATTTATTTATGTTGTTGTTTGCTACTTACTGTGTGTATCACTTGTGTCTTTTAATTTTGGATGGCCATATGGCCATTTTGTGGGAAAGTAACTGTCCATATGGCCTTCCTTTGTTTAGGTTTCCATTATGGTCTGGTCGCTTAATGTTTGTATTTCTTTCCCTTTGGTGTCTTTTATGGATGGAGTAAGTTAATTGTATCAATTCCTGATCTTTGTTTTACTTCTACTTTACATGGCCGTAATCCTCGCCCTTACCTCTGTTGCGGTGTACACTTATTTTGTTTAGTCCGCAAGAAGGCTTCCTAACTCATCAGTGTAACATCTCCGATAACATACAAATAAAAAAACTACAGAGTTGAAACAAGGTTGAGTCCACGTAAAATCGATTTAAGCCCCCCAGTGGAAATTTTCCACTGACCGTTCCAAGGCGGCTCTTCTGTGGCGATTTATTTATGTTGTTGTTTGTTACTTACTGTGTGTATCACTTGTGTCTTTTAATTTTGGATGGCCATATGGCCATTTTGTGGGAAAGTAACTGTGCATATGGCCTTCCTTTGTTTAGGTTTCCATTATGGTCTGGTCGCTTAATGTTTGTATTTCTTTCCCTTTGGTGTCTTTTATGGATGGAGTAAGTTAATTGTATCAATTCCTTATCTTTGTTTTACTTCTACTTTGAGGACACGACAGCATAAAACAACAGAATTGCCGGGGCAAAAGAAAACCAACAGTTAAGACTCCGAAAGTCACTGCGGTTATATTTTTTTTTCTAGATTTATATACTTAGTCACCATAAAATTCGGATTCCGATAGACCTAGTTGCAGAAGCGATTTAAATCCAGTATTGAATTTTGGAATGAAATCAGAATGACGGCTATAAAATTTTGAAAAGGTTTTACGTAGTTTATGGGACCGATAACCCTGATTAAGAAGTTTAGCCGTTAACAATTTATTACGTGTGTTGAAGTCAGTTACATGACTACATACTCTGGCAAATCGAATTAATTGTGAAATATCAACGCCATAGGATGGCACACGTTGAACATCACCATCCAAAAAAGTAAATTTTACAATGTATAAATCAAAATCATCGCGTGCATCATAAATTTTGCAAGAAACAAACCCATCCACAATAGACAGATGTAAATCCAAAAACAAGAGCACCGAAAGCGGCGCCATGCTCGTCTGTTTTTCCATGTCACATAGACAAATCAGTGAAATTGCATCATAGAGTTATTGAACTTATACCAAATATAGCCTTTTTGATAATACAGATGTGTCAAGTTCCATGAGGCTGAGCCATATGGTCAAAGTTAAAGTTTTTTGGTTAATTTTTCGAAAAATAGGTCAAAGTTCAAAGGTCAAGGTCACAGGTCAAAAAGCGTGGTATGACTGAAAAGGTCTTGTCCCAAGGAACATTCATGTGAAGTTGGAAGGCTCTGTTGTGAATAGTATGGAAATAAGAGACAAAAACAATTTTAAAAAAACGGAGAGAAAAGGGGAGATAATTCAATCAAATTGCAAGATGGAGTTATAAAACTTGTAGGGAATGTAGCTCTTGTGATGGTGAGTATGTGTATGAAGTTTCATGAAGGTAGGCCAAAAACTTTTGGAAATATGGTCAAGGTTAAGGTTTTCGGTTAAATTTTCGAAAAATAGGTCAAAGTTCAAAGGTCAAGGTCATAGATCAAAAAGTGTGGTATCACTGAAAAGGTCTTGTCCCAAGGAACATTCATGTGAAGTTTGAAGGCTCTGTTGTGAATAGTATTAAAATGAGAGCAAAAAATGTGTTTCAGAAAAAAATTGGAAAAGGGGAGATAATTCAGCCAAAATCAACAATGTTGTTATGGTCCTTGGTCAAAATGTAGCTCTTGTGATGATGAGTGTGTGTATGAAGTTTCATGAGGCTAGGTCTTATACTTTTTAAGTTATAGCCAAGGTTAAGTTTTTTTGGAACGACGACGCCAGACGACGCCAGACGACGCCAGACGACGACAACGACAACGCAGACGCCGGAGTGATGACAATAGCTCGAAAGTTTTTTTTTTCAAAAAACAGACGAGCTAACGAGGCCTCGGTATCAGAAGAATTTCCTTTATTTAACTGAAGTTTTGGGCGGGGGAGGGGGTAACTTTGACTGATAAAACCATCGAAATAGGTATTATCAATATTTAATAAAGCATCCAAATATCTAGAAGTGGAGCTAAAAGCTCCAATGATTTCAGACTAGTTATCAGCAGAAAGGGACATCATGAAGTCTCTCTCATAACAAAACAAAAACAGATCAGCCAGAAGTTGTGCGCAATTAGTACCAACCGGAATACCCACAGCTTGCCTAAATAACTTAGTACCAAATCTTATGTAAATATTGTCGAGTAGAAAGGTGAGAGCTTCACACACATTCTGACATGACCATAAAGTATAGTTCTTATGCTCTTCAGAAGTGAAAAACGCATTTCTTACATTACATGCAAGATAGAGGGAGTCTTCCCTATGAAATGTAAATTCAATTAAATCACTAAGTTGTTCTTTTATAAGATTATGAGGAAGTGTAGTGTAAAGGGTGGCAAAATCATAAGTAGACAGACTTGAAGCACGAAAACGCCTGGGTTTCAATTTATTTAAAACTTCATTAGAATGTTTTGTAGACCAAAACCGATTTCTACCTGATCTTACGAATATTTTGTCGCAACATTTTATCACATGTTTTTGGATGGCAGTAAAACATGAAGTTAATAACTGGAGAGTTCAGTGGTGGTACAAGAGCTTGAATGTGCAACAAACCGTGCTTTGTTTTGTCTTTAATGAAGTTTAGGTAACCAATATAACGTAGGAAGCTTGTCTTGGCCTTCTGTAACAAAGACAGCAGTAGGCCTTCATTCGGACTGAACAAATTATTTGTCTTAATCGCGACTGAAGTAAGGGCGAGGATTGTGGCCACGTAAAATCGAATTAAGCCCCACAGTGGAATTCGTTTCCGCTGACCGTTCCAAGGCGGTTCTTCTGTCGCGGTTTATTTTTGTTATGATTTGTCTTTGGGTGTTTGTGTCGCTTATATTATTTTATTTTGGATAGCCTTTTGGCCATTTTGCGGAAAAGTAACTATCCTATTGGCTTTCCGCTGTTGGTGTTTCCGTTTGAGTCTGTTGCTTCATGTTTTCCCGTTGGTGTCTCTGATGGGAGCTGCAGGTTAATTGTATCGATTCCTGATCATTTTCCATACTTTCATTCCTCGGCTTCCATTGTTGAATCGGAAAGCAATAACTTCTTCGCAACCTTGAAAGATTTTTTGTTACTGAACTTTTATTATGCACGAGTTAATTATCAGATATGACATAAATTTCTATTCGGCAATTATTTTGATGCATAATAAAGAAAATAAGGGTTGGTATAGCAAAGGTAGAATGTCACCAGCCCTAACGTATTTTCAGTCATTAAACACTATTTCCAAACATTTGTAGGTTATATCCGATTCTGTTTTATAAAATGTTTCTACATGGCATGTTTGTCGCCATAAATACTGTAAAAATGTGATCGTAGTGCTTATTTAGGTCTAACTGGGTGAATTTGCGGATTTTTTTGCCTCTGATTTATGTTCTTGGGAGTGGTGGGGGGGCGTACTTTAAAACCGTGTAAATCAGTTTTTATTGATGTGTTTGGAAAGGAGACTTGCAGTATTTGTATTTGCAGAAACAGAAGAAAGAATCTACTTCATCTGGAATATAAGAGTAAGGTTTCATGGCACTAGGACTATGTCTCAAACCGAAGCAAAACTTATAAATTGTCTATCCGAAACAGCCCGCTGCAATATCCCATGCAAGTTGAGAAAACAACCAGCGGATCGCGTATACCCCCGGCCAGCACCACTCCAATATATTTTTCGAGATTGCATGTAATATGAATGAATATGTCAAGAAGTTATAAGAATCTAAAATGTTGTTGTAAAAGCTAAACCAAATACAAATTTCTAAATGGACCAAGTTACTGAAGGGGTGGGGCATCAATGTTACTGAAGCAGCAGTGTGGGGTATGCGCTAATAAAATCAATGGCTTAGTATTGAAAAACCAATGCAAGTATCAATTGAATTTGTGTTAGAGTTTAGAATAACACGCATCTATAAACTTTGTCACAAAACTTGAACCAAATGTAAAATTTCTAAGTTTGTGACTTTGACCTCAAGGTAACTGGGGGGGGGGGGGGGGGGGCATGCATCAATGAAATCCGGTATGTAACTTCAGTGTAAGTAT
This sequence comes from Lucinisca nassula, assembly GCA_963580285.1. Taxonomy (NCBI): domain Eukaryota; kingdom Metazoa; phylum Mollusca; class Bivalvia; order Lucinida; family Lucinidae; genus Lucinisca; species Lucinisca nassula. The sequence continues at coordinate 53,625,380 of OY757017.1, forward strand.
CATCTAAATCTATGAAAGGGCTCAGTAGATAAATATCTTAGAAACTTTAACGCAAAACTTTAATGGAAAGTAAAAATTCTAAGTCTGTAGCCTTGATGTTAAGGTCACTGTAGGCAGGTGGGACATGCATCAATGAGATGTTTAGACCAGTATGTAACTTCAGTGTAAGAAAGAAGGGTTCAGAAGATACAATGTCTTAGAAACTTTAACGCAAAACTTTAAGCAAAATGTTAATGGACGAGCGGACAGACGGATAAAAGTCCGGATAGACGGACAGACGGACGGACGAACGCCAAAACGAAAACTATATACCCCCAAAGCATACTTCGTATGTCGGGGGTATAAAAATAGTCCTTGCAATCCATTTGTATATTCTGAATATGTTCCAGTAAAATAACAAGTTGCATACCCTTTGCAAGTGCTTTGCAACAGACTGGTGCAAATATTTTGCAAACATAGCTGTACCTCTGCAAAGAGATTGCGAATACATAGAGTATAGTTACTTTTTTGAGTTGGATACCAAAAATTTTTTAATCGAGTGTGTTGAAAACATCTAAATTTTCACGAGTGCGAAGCACGAGTGAAAATTCGGATGTTTTTAACAAACGAGATGAAATACTTTTGGTATCCGCCGAAAAAGTTAATGTTCTTTATATTATATGATTTATTAGGACACTTACGGTAACTGATTGATCCGAGGTGACGTCACTATATTGACCGGGCTAGTTGACGTCACAACTGTCACTTTCAAAGCATAAACAAATCGAAATTTTGAATTTTTATTTTAAAGAATGCTTTTCAAGGTATGTTACAGAATGCGTTGTGCTTATTTAAAGTCCATTTAATTTTTGAAGGCTCTATGTGACATGCACACAGCCATTGTATCATCGATTCCATGTGTAGCTGTTGGTCGTGGTCGTTTTATCACGTTGGAAAAATAATACGCTAATTTGAACACATATTTCCTCGCACAAACACTAACTCAGCCATTCAGTGAACTTGTACGCCTTGTAGACCATTTGTAACAACGACAGCTAAGCCTAAATCTGTGTTGGAGCATTTAAATAATTGTGCCCGAGTTGTGTGTCGCAAAAGGGAGATGTTCAAATCAAAACGCTACTGTTGTCAAATATGGCGCCTGTTCATTCAGTTTTAATGTCACACTTCAAAATATATTCTACCGACAAGGAATTATTATTCTTAGTAAATCAAAGGAAAATTAACCTTTTTTTTTTTACCAGAACGTAAACGTCAACGCTACAGTGAAATGATATAAATGGTATCAGTCAATACGGTATCATTTCACTTGTGATTGATAGCAGTTTTATTTGTTTCAGATATGCATTGATTTTACTGCTAAGTATAAAATAAAAAAGCTTTTAGCACACTACGTATGTTCGCAAACAGGATCTCTGACAGTTTCCATACTGCAAAGCTTTTGCAAACAGTGACTTAAAATCACTTGGTAAGATTAATTAACATTCTTTCCTCAATAGCACTCTGCAAACAGTTTACAAACATCAACTCTGATTTGTATTCAGGTGCAAAGCTTTTGCAAATAGTTACTTTGAAAGTATTTCTGGCAAGTAAAAGGTTTTACAGTCATTTAAAAAGTATCTTTTTTCATAAGGTCTTTGGAATTAAATGCGAAACAGGATTTCAAAATTTGATCTGCATGTTGGGCATTACATTACAACGTTTATAGCCATTAATTGTAAAATGAATTTCAAAACCTCCCCTTTTATATACAGAATGATATTTGTATTTTTGGGTTGTTTTTTTTTTTTTCAATCTATGCAAAAAACAAGTCAGGGTCATCAGTTGAGAAAATTCTGTAGTTCTTAACCAATAAATGCTTGCATGCCATGGTTTGATGACTTCAAGTTATTTTAAACATTTGTTATCATCTACTAGCATAGAAGGCATGGCCTAGACCATTTGAATACAATTGTTGTGACTGGGGTTGGGTAGGGTGGGGTGTGGTAGCGTAGTGTAGGGTAGTTTGGAGTGGGTTGGGGTAGGGTAGGTGGGTGGGTGGGAAGGGGTGGGTGGGATGGGGTAGGTTGGGGATTGGGGGAGGTTGGGGTGGGTAGGTAGGGTAGGGTGGGGTTAGAATTGGTAGGGTAGGTAAGTTGGGGTTGGGTAGGTTAGGGTAAGGTTAAGTAGGGAAGGGTAGCTAGGAAGATATGGGGTAGGTGGTTGTGGGCAGGTGGGTGCACTGGTGTGGAATGAGGTTGGGAAGGTGAGGTGGGGATGGGTGGGGTTGGGATGAATGCATTGGCATGGGGTGGGGTAGGTTTTGTTGGGATGGAGGTTGGTAGGGAAGGTATGTTGGGGTTTGGTGGGCAGGGATTGTGCAACATTGGGTAGGGTAGGTAGGGTGGGATTGGGGTAGTTGGGGATGGGTAGGGTGGGTGCATTGGTTTGGGATCGTGTGGGGTAGGGTAGGTTAGGTGGGGCTTGGGTTGTGTAGGCATAGAACGGTAGCTAGGGTGGGTGAGGTTTGGGGGTCGGGGTGGTGGGTTTGGGTTGGATGGGTGGGGTAGGGCTAGGTAGGGTGGGATTGGGTTATGGTGGGTGCGTTATGGATGGAGTGTGGTAGGGTAGGTGGAATGCAAAGTAGGTAAGGTGTGGTTGGGGTAGGTGGGGTTGATAGGGTAGGGTAGGTGGAGTTGGGGTAGGTAGATGAGGTTAAGGTCGGGTAAGTAGGGGTTAGGAAGGTTAGGGTAAGGTTAAGGAGGGAAGGGTAGCTAGGAAGATATGGGGTAGGTGGGTGTGGATAGGTGGGGGCACTGGTGTGGAATGAGGTATGGAAGGTGAGGTGGGGATGGGTGGGGTTGGGGTGGGGTGGATGCATTGGCATTGGGTGTGGTAGGTTTTGTGCGGGTGGAGGTTTTTGTTTGATTGTTTGATTTGAGGTTTAACGTCCCCGTCAACACTGTGAAGGTCATTTTGGAGACGTTGCTTCAAGGTTTGTGGGACTTTTACCCGACATTGACATGAAATGACATCTCAAGCCCTGTCGCCCATTGAAACCAATAGAGTTTATTAGCATGGACGGGCCCGCCTTGCATGGCGGTTCCTGTACAGGCTTAGATCCTCTAAGCGGTGTATCAGTACTAGTGTGCGGGCCAGATTCAGCTCTGCGTGGAAGGATCATGCAGCCCATACATTTCTTCAAGCCCCTATGGGCGGGGCCGGTTGGGGTGGAGGTAGGTAGGGAAGGTGTGTTGGGGTTTGGTGGGCAAGGGTAGTGTAAGATAAGGTAGGGTAGGGTAGGTAGCGTGGAATTGTGGTAGTCGGGGATGGGTAGGGTGGGCGCATTGGTTTTGGGTCGTGTTGGGTAGGGTAGGTTGGGTGGGGTTTGGGTTGTGTAGCTAGAATACGGTAGCTAGGGTGGGTGAGGTTTGGGTAGGTGGGGTGGATAGGTTTGGGTTGGACGGTTGGGGTAGATTTAGATAGGGTGGGATTGGGTTATGGTGGCTGCGTTATGGATGGGGTGTGGTAGGGTAGGTGGAATGCTAAGTAGGTAAGGTGTGGAAGCATCATGCAGCCGATATATTTCTTCAAGCCCCTATGGGTGGGGGCGGAGGATTTTAGGGTAGGATAGGATAGGGTAGGTAGATGGGAATGGTGGTGTTAGGTGGGGTAGGTGGGTGGGAACGGTAGGTAGTTTGGGGATACGTGAGGTGGGATAATGTTAGGTAGGGTAGGTAGAGTGGAATTGGGATAGGTAGGGGTGGATAGGGTCGGTGCGTTGGTATGGGGAAGGGTAAGGTAGATGGGATGAGAGTGGGTATGTTGGATGGGGTTAGGTGGGGATGGGTAGGGTAGGTACGTTGGAGTTGAGCGAGATTAAGGTAGGGTAGGGTAGGGTAGGTTAGGTGGAGTGGGAAGGGTAGATAGGCTGGGATAGGGGTAGAAGGGGTGGTTAGGTAGGATGCTTTGGGGTGTGTTAGGGTGGAGTAGGGTTGACAGCTTTTATGATACCAGACATTGCAAGTATCACATCAAATTCACCAGTTCTTCATACCAACACTTTCAGTAGAGAGCCCACAGGGGTAATATTCTATTCTATTCCATACAGGATGTGATGCATCAGAGAAGCGTCCCTTTGTTTGAATGACGTCATTTATTTCACTGATGACATCACAAAATTATTGACTTCTCAAGATCATATAGTTCCATTTGCATTTTAGCCGAGTTTGCTCTGCTTGAATCTGAAACAAATCTGATATCTGAAGATGCCAGACAAGGAAAGGCGAAGATCAGATACTTGGAGTGTAGGGCAGGCTGAGAGTAGGATTTCCATAGAAGGAAAGGCAGACTGATCAAGATAGATAGATAGATAGATAGATAGATAGATAGATAGAGATAGATAGATAGATAGATAGATAGATAGATAGATAGATAGATAGATAGATAGATAGATAGATATAGATAGATAGATAGATAGATAGATAGATAGATAGATAGATAGAAGATAGATAGATAGATAGATAGATAGATAGATAGATAGATAGATGGATGGATGGATGGATGGATGGATGGATGGATGGATGGATGGATGGATGGATGGATGGATGGATGGATGGATAGATAGATAGATAGATAGATAGATAGATAGATAGATAGATAGATAGATAGATAGATAGATAGATAGATAGATAGATAGATAGATAGATAGATTTTGATTGATTTGAGGTTTAACGTCCTCGTCAACAATGCAAAGGTCATTTTGGAGACGTTGCTTCCAATTTTGTGGGACTTTTACCCGACACTGAGATGAAATGACATCTCAAGCCCTGTCGCCCAATGAAACCAATTGGGGTTTTTAGCATGGACGGTCCGCCTCGCACCCCGGTGCCTGGACAGGCTTAGGTCCTCTAAGCAGTTTACCAGTACTAGTGTGCGGGTCGGATTCAGCTCTGCGTGGAAGCATCATGCAGCCCATATATTTCTTCAAGCCCCTATGGGCGGGGGCGGTTAGATAGATAGATAGATAGATAGATAGATAGATAGATAGATAGATAGATAGATAGATAGATAGATAGATAGATAGATAGATAGATAGATATTGTTTGTTTGATTTTAGGTTTAACGTCCCCGTCAACACTGTACATTCAATTTTGTGGGACTTTTACTCGACATTGAGAAGAAATGACTTCTCAAGCCCTGTCGCCCAATGAAACCAATAGGGTTTATTAGAATGGACGGTCCGCCTCGCACGGCGGTTCCTGGACAAGCTTAGCTCCTCTAAGCGATTTTCGTACCAGTACTAGTGTGCGTGCCGGATTCAGCTCTGCGTGGAAGCATCATGCAGCGCATATATTTCTTCAAGCCCGTATGGGCGGGGGCTTTGATAGATAGACAGATAGATAGATAGATAGATAGATAGATAGATAGATAGATAGATAGATAGATAGATAGATAGATAGATAGATAGAATAGATAGATAGATAGATAGATAGATAGATAGATAGATAGATAGATAGATAGATAGATAGATAGATAGATAGATAGATAGATAGATAGATAGATAGAAGATAGATAGATAGATAGATAGATAGCAAGTATTTTTAGCATACTAAAGATTTGTAAAACAGGTCCAGATTTAACACTTTATACTCTTTAGCCCAGTACAGATGCTTAAGAAAACAGTCAAGATCCAATGAACTATATCATCAGGGTATACACTGTTTGTCATCATGTTTATGATTACCAAATTCCCTATATATAAGATTGGACATGTCCAAAATAAAATAAAAAGGATGAAATGATCGACCTCAGAATTGCAGGGGTGAAAGTGTTTAATCATGTAAATCAGTCAATAAATTTGCGATGTCATCAATGAAATAAATGACATCATACAAACCAAGGGACGCTACTCTGAATTTACCAGCAACAATAAAATAGCATATAATAGAATACTTTTTATTTCCAATCAAGGGACCAAGTTCACATCTTGTTCCAGATAGGGGTAAAGTTGGCTCTCCAAGTCTACCAAATACAGTAGAACTTCGATGGCTCGAACACCGATGGCTCAATTACCATGGATGTGTCGAACCCATTCTTGAGCCCCTAGCGAAATCCTCTACATACGACATAGTGGGGGATAATTAAGGAGAATTTAGTCTTTTATCCTGCAAATGTATGTTGTGTGTACTCACTAGAATCGCCTCGATGAGTACACACAGCATACATTTTCATTAGAGAACACCGAAAATATATCTAAAAGTATCTCGTTATGACTCCTGACAGTAACCTAAGTTGCTCGAACAAGCCCAATCTCGAACAGATTTTCGAGGTCACAAAGGTGTTCGAGCCATTGAAGTGCGACTGTATGAATTATTAACCCATTCTGTATCAAATGGAATCTTGCAGTTGTTTTCATCACAAGTCATTTCAAAATTTTAGAAGCCTCTGTGGTATAGTGGCATTACGCAAACACGCCTATACAAATACATTGCCACCTTTATCGCCGAAAAAATGCAAATTTTATGATGAAAAATTGTGATGAGGCGGTTCTAACGAGTACCCAAAATCTATGTTTAAGAGCAGAAATAAGAAAAATAAGGTATACCCCTGGAAACCCCAGTTTTACTATATATAAGTTGGGTTCAAGGGGGTCAAAATTATATAGGCGTGTTTTCGTGATGGTTTTGCTACTCGCCTGATTTTGTTTGTTTGATTTGAGGTTTAACGTCCCCGCCAACACTGTTTATGTCATTTTGGAGACGTTGCTTCCAATTTTGTGGGACTTTTACCCAACATTGAGATGAAATGACATCTCAAGCCCTACCGTCCAATGAAACCAATATGGTTTATAAGCATGGATGATCCGACACTCGCACAGCTTTGCCTGGGCAGGCTTAGATCCTCTAAGCGGTTTACCAGTTTGGTTGATTTGAGGTTTAACGCCCCCGTCAAGCGGTTTTCCAGTACTCGTTTGCGGGTCGGTTTCAGCTCTGCTTGGAAGCATACTGCAGCCCATCTATTTCTTCAAGCCCCGATGGGCGGGGGCCGACTACTCGCCTGATAAATCAGGTTTTGTTATACCTGCATTCGTTTTTCATAAGCATTTAAAACTTTGACGTGTCAACCAGATTGATGATATCACTTGTGACATCATCACCAACAAGTGTATTCATTACCATGTGCTCATCCGGGCACCGGCCTTGGAGCAGCTTCCTTTTCCCGTTAACCCAAGGACAAACAAGCTGCAGCAAAATTGAGCTTTTTAAATAAACTCAAGAAATCAGTCATTTTTGAGATGGCTGACAGAGGCACACCTAGATAGGATGTCCTTAGGGTCGAGCGGTCTGAGAGGCAGGCTGTATTGAACCAGAATCCTGAAGGGGTAAGGAAAAGACAGGAAACGGTTGACCATGCAGCCCTCAGACCAGGATGTATGGGACACCATTTCCCTGAGTGGCGGTGGCTCTGAGCCAAAATCTGGAAGAGATATAACTTGAAAGGACAAACCAGAAGATATTATTAAATTAAATTAATGTGTTTAAAGACTTGCAACTTGAGCTTAAAGGCCCACATCCAGGGCGGATTAAAAGCAGGATAAAACATGTTGTTGTGAGTCTGATCTAGGGAACTACAATTATCTATCCTTATCAATAAGATCAAAACGAAAAGAGCAAATGACTAGAATTTCATAGGAAAACCACCAAGGTTAAGAAATACACAGAATTTCGGATGGAATTTCACAGAAAAACAAAAACAAAACAAAAACAAAAAAAACACCAGGATTCCAATGATATGAATTCTTGAATTCCAATTGGAATTTTAGTAAGGATCTTCATATGACCTTAGCTGTTGTTTGGATGTAAACAAAATCACTCATTCTAAATTTAGGGGTGTCAGGTTAACCGTTGTGTTTACTTAAAGAATTATTTGGAAATTGTCGGAACATTTTGCAGTTTTTCCAGGCGACTAAGGTCCTGATCAGATGCCAAAGAAAGGGGCATCCTATCTGGACTCTAACTGTTTGCCAGTTACCCTTTAAGGATTTTCAGATACAAGATGGGTGAAGGGTATGTACATTAAGGTCTGGGCTTCCACATTTTAGCCCGCCTGTCACTTAGATACCTGATGTGCTTTTGAGGCCGATGAATGCCCATCGTGCGTCATGAGACTGTCAGCAAATAATTTAGCTTGCCTCTTGAAACAACACAATGGTTAACCCTTACAACGCTAACTCCCGATACAGATACTTATGCTCACTGCGGCATCTGATCTGGCCCTACACTGTTTGCCAAACCCACCACATATCCAGTCTAGATTTTACAGATACCTCTCTTTCATGTACGCATGACTCTGATCTCTCAGTGGAACAAATAATATGGCAATTTTTGGGTCGATTGTTTGTCATTCGACCCAAACTTACTAAGCAGAAAAGCCGTTCAGTACTAAAGGCTATATGACCGACATGTCGTCGGAATAACTTTCGGTTAACCAGAGCAAAAGGCTCCCGGGGAGCTTGTAGGACAGGCGGTTGTCGGTCGTCGTACGTCGTTTTTCGTCTGCGTCAACACTTTCAAACGACATCACCTCTAAAACTACTCGGTCGATTGGGCCCAAATTTCATCTGTAGTATCCCTGGGCGTGGGGGGGGGACCTTTCAGATCCCCAACCCTAAACCATATTCTTGTTCCTTATGGCTATTTTTAGAATAAAATGATTGTGGGTACTCGTTAGAATTGAGGCGGTTCTAACGGAGAGGCGGTTCTGACGAGTACCCACAATCTATGTTTTAGAGCAGATTTAAGAAAATAAGGTTTACCACTATAAACTCCAGCTTCACTATATAAAATTGGGGTTCAAGTGGGTCCAAATTAGATTGGTGTGTTTTCGTGATGTAAGGAAAAATTGGTTTACGGGTGAATATATTAGTTTGCTTTTTTCTGCTCCAAGACATAGGTTGTGGGTACTCGTGAGTACCATCACAACGATGCGGTTCTAACGAGCACCCACAACCTAATTGTGGAGTATAAATAAGGAAACATAAGAAATTTAAATCGGAAAAGTCGCCATTTTGGAGATATGAAAGAATGCACAATATCACACGGATGAGTTATCGTGATGAGATTAGAACGAAACGAATCCCTGTTAAATAAATGGAGGATCGTACACGAGTTGTTGTTTCATATGAAATTTATGAAACGATTCTTCAGCGAGTTTCATAAATTTCATATGAACTGACATCGAGTATAAGATTCTGTTTATCATATGGCGAATTTAAATAGAATTTTATCGCCTCTAAATTTGACAGTTTTTTCCACAAAAAATGCACTGTTGACATGGACGTCGTCATGTTACTTAATTTGTTTGTTGGTTTGTTTGTTTGACTTAAGGTTTAACGTCCCCGTCAACACTGTAAAGGTAATTTTGGAGACGTTGCTTCCAATTTTGTGGGACTTTTACCCGACATTGAGATGAAATGACATCTCAAGCCCTGTCGCCCAATGAAACCAATATGGTTTATGAGCATGGACGGTCCGCCTCGCACTGCGGTTCCTACCCAGGCTTAGATCCGCTAAGCGGTTTACCAGTACTTGTGTGCGGGCTGGATTCAGCTCTGCGTGGAAGCATCATGCAGCCCATATATTTCTTCAAGCCCCTATGGGCGGGGGCATCATGTTACTTAATACCGCCAAAATGTTATTACGCGTGTGGTCATACCATATTTATTAGATGACGCTATCAACTGCCCATCAATGGCGTCATATGATAAATCAAAATTATCTAGGCACATCTTAAGAAAGTTGGGGATGGACCTAACAAACAACGGAGTAAAAGGGTCCATCCAACATTAGGTTAAAACGGCGGTAGGGCCAGTTTACCTTAATCACTCATTTCACAAGTCTACACAACGAGAGTGTCATAATGGCCCTGGATCGCTCACCCGATCCTTATTGTACAGATAAAATGGTAATCAATATAACGTGGTGTGGATGGTTTGAGCCACTTTGGTTGACAGTGACCCAAGGAACATTTCTGTGAAATTGTTTCAAAATCAGTCTACCTATTGTGTAGTAGAAGTCATTCTAAAGATTGTTTACTTTTTTAGTTTTGGCGGCTTTTAAGTTCAGTGGAGCAATTTTGAGCAATTTTGTCAGAGGGTCACCCATGGAATATCCCTTCCAAATTGTTTTCTATCTGGGGATGAAGTCTTTCAAAAGTTACATTCGACATTACAGAGCTAAGTGTATGTTACTATCTGGGCACCTTCGTGCACACTGTGCACGGGGAAAACTTTGCTCAGTCTAACTTACAACGCCTCGTGGTAACACGACCAAAAGGAAATTGAGGGTTGGGGCGTGGGGGGGGGGGGGGGTGCAGATTTGGCATAAAATGCTAGATATATGAGTCAGTGGTTCACTTTGACAACACACAGCTGACTTGTATGTCACTGTCTAGGCACTTGTGGACAATGAGGATCAGGTCCTAGTGCACCAGACTGAGATGTACCGGCACAATACAGATCGAACTTGTATTTCAGTATTTGGACAACTTGTGGACATTGAGGGTCAGGTCCTGGGTGCATGGACATGAACCGGCTCACTAACTTACAATGTCTTAACTCTATATAAAACCAGCGGGCCTTTGGGTGGGTCCATTTTTGGCTATAGATTTGAACATAGGGTGGCCATCTTTGAAGAGGGCCACTAAATGCTTCATTCAATATATCAATGACTTGAGTCTTCCGGTCTCAGACAAGCACATTTTTAATGTTTTTTCCTATATAAGTCTATATAAAACCGGTAGGCCCCGGGCGAGATCAATTTTGGCCCCATTGCTATAATTTGAATACTCTTGGTAGCGGTCTCCAACATGAAGCTTCATGCAAAATAACAAAGAGCTGGGCCTTGTGGTTTCAAGAGCAAGATTTTTAAAGGTTTTCCATATATGAGTCGATATAAAACCAGTTGGGCCAGGGGCGGGGCCACGTTTGGCACCAGGGCTATAATTTGAACAATCTTTGTAAGGTTCACTATCAAAGACCCGGGCCTTCTGGTTTCAGACAAGAAGAATTTTAAAGGGTTTCCCAATGTAAGTCTATGTAAAGCCAGTGGGCAACGGATCTCCAAAATGACATTTACAGTGTTGACGGGGACGTCAAACCATTAATCAAACAACAAAAACAAACAAACGGGGCGGGGCGGGGATATTATTGGCTCGAGGACTATAATATGAACAATCTTGGTAGAGGTCCACCAGATGAAGCTTCATACCAAATATAAAAAACCGGGGCCCTCTGGTTTCAGAAGAGAACATTTTTAAAAGGCTTTCCCTATATAAGTCTATGTGAAATGGGAGGGCCCCGGCGCGGAGGCATGTTACGCCCAAGGGCTATAATTTGAACAATCTTTGTAGAGGTCCTCTAGATGAAGTTTCGTACCAAATATCATACACCTGGGCCTTCTTGTTTCAGACAAGACGGGCCTCCGTGGCCTAGTGGTTAAGAGCGCTGACTCTTGATCATTAGGTCTCTCACCGCTGTGGTTCGAGCCTCGCTCGGGTCACATGTGAGACGCCAAGTTCTGCAACGGAAGGTCAGGTGGTTGTTCTCCGGGTACTCCGGTTTTCGCCCACCTCTGATTAACGATCGGCTCGATATGAGTGAAATAATCTTGAAAGGACCGTAAAACCAAAACCAAAAAAAAAAAAAAAAAGAATGTTTCAGACAAGAAGATTTTTAAAGGTTTTCCCTATGTAAGCCTATGTAAAATGTTGGTCCCCCGGGGGCATTTTTAGCCCCAGGGTTATAATTTGAACAATCTTTATAGAGGTCCACTAGATGAAACTTTATACCAAATATCAAAGATCTGGGCTTTCTGGTTTCAGACGAGAGTATTTGTGAAGGTTTTCCCTATATAATTCTGTGTAAAATGGGTGGGCCATTGTTTTGAACAACCTTGGGAGCGGTCCACAAGACAAAACTTCATACCAAATAGCAAATACCTGGGACTTCTGGTTTCAGACATAAAGATTTTTAATTTTGAAAGGTTTTTTCCCTATGTAAGTCTATATAAAACTGGTGAACCCTGGCGCGGGGGTGGGGGCATTTTTGGCCACAGGGCTATAATTTAAATAATCTTTGTAGAGGTCTACTACATGAAGCTTCATACCTAATATTGAAGACCTGTGCCTTCTTGTTTCAGTCTGTGTAAAATGGGTGGGCCCCGGCGCGGGGACATTTTTGGTCCCAGGACTATAATTTGAATAATCTTTGTAGAGGTCCACGAGATTAAGCTTCTAATAAAATATCAAAGACCTTGGGCTTCTGGTTTCAGACGAGAAGATTTTTAAAGATTTTCCCTATATTAGTCTTAAGTAAATTAGATGGGCAGGAGCAGTTTTGGCCCCAGTGCTATAATTTGAACATCGTGGTAGAGGTCCACTAGATACAACCTTATTCTAAACATCATACACCGGGGCCTTCTGCTTTCAGACAAGAATATTTTTAACTGTTTTCCCTATGTAAGTCTATGTAAAATGGGTGGGCCCTGGCGCGGGGGGGGGGGTGGGGTTTGCCCTTTGACTATAATTTGAACAATCTTGGTAATGGTCCACTAGATGAAGTTGAATACCAAATATCAAAGACCTGGGCCTTGCGGTTTCTGAGAGGATGTTTTTTACAGGTTTTCAGTGAAAAAAAAAATCTATTATTTATGGCTCCTGTGATCTAGATGTTCAATGGACCGGAACCGTTTGAACAACTTTTGAAAGTGAACCACCTAAGGATCATTCCTATGAAGTTTGGTCAAAATCAGATCAGTGGTTTAGGAGGAGATGTCGTTTGAAGAAATTGTTTACGGACGGACAGAGGCACGCTCGCACGGACTATCCTACCTTGAAATAAGTCTGTCAGCACAAACACGATTCCATAGTTCTGGTTAACCATTCTGTATAGTCTTCATAGGTTTGCATTCAATCAGCGAGCACTTCCGTCCCCCGCCCATCGGGGCTTGAAGAAATAGATGGGCTGCACGATGCTTCCCTGAAATTGAAACTAAAAGCTTAGAATATCAAACAAACTGATATATTTTAAAAGGCAATTTGCCTGACATGTCAGGCGATTCATCTAAAGCCCACTATGTATGTTCAGCTCAAAGTAGGATTTGGTACAATTCCGGAATTGTCCTGCGCATACATGTAGTAGTAATTTGTTGCGCAGTGAGAATTATTACCTTGCGCAAGATAAACTTTCGGATGAGTCTTTAAACCGAGATCCCGTCTCCGTATGACCTTAGCTGTTGGTGAGGCGTAAAACTGAAACACTCACTCACTCACCTTGCGCAAGACAATTTCGGAATTGCCTCTGCGCAAACCTGAGAATCGGAACAAAGTAGGAATAATTTATCTTTTCTGTATTTAATTTATAATATATTGCTGTTATGATTCCTATTATTAAATTATTAATTATAAATCCTTAAGAAGTTCATTAAACAATCATATAATGTGAAAACAGAATAAAAACATGCATTTTGAGGTCATGTTTGTGTACAGATGTCTGGAAGTAATTTAACTAGAATTATAAATATGTTAGCATGGTGCAATACGGAAGAGGGACGCAACTCATTATTTTTTGGTTTATTCAAGATTATTTCATTCATTTCGAGTCGATCATAATTCACATGTGGGCGAAAACCGGAGTCCCCGGAGAAAAACTAACAGAATTTTGCATCTCAAATGTGGCCGACGAGAGACCTAATAATTACGAGTCAATTCTACCAATTGGGCCATGGAGCCGCAAGTCATTTATAAATAAAATGTTAGAACTTACAAACAAAAACGGTTCAATGCAACGTTTTCCCCAAAGGTTCAATGTGTCGCGACTTCAATGTGACATTCATACAGACATCTCTGTTTCCTTCGAAAACCTAGATCGAGGCTCTCCAGGGACGGAGAGCCGTGTTCCGTTATACCTTTTCTTGGTCTGTTTGTCCTCACGTCCATGAGTCAGCTATTTCAAAACATTCATGATGAATGAAAGCATTGGAAACTATATTTCAGACTGGACGTCCAGTGGACACGGGAACGAAAGCTAATTTCCGTACTCTGGATCACAAAAACAAGATGACCGCCACGTAATATATGGTTAAACACTTTGATTTGAAACTCGTATTCTCTGGAACCAAATCACCACCGACATTCGTACATGCTATGCAGCATTAGAAATTGTGTCCTTGCAAAGATTCGTCTTGAAATGAAGATCCTTGATAAACCTAAGCTTGTTTATACAGAGGTTACGTCGGTTGAGAGGTTGGGTTGGTGTGAAGGTGCTGTATACAGCTTTCAATGCCGGGACGTCCTACTGGTTTGGCAATTATGACAACACCCTTTAAAAATACATTGCAAATTCTATCGCCGGAAAAAGGAAATTTTATGATGAAAAATTATTATATTTTTCTTATTTCTGCTCAAAATATAGATTGTGGGTACCGCATCGAGGCGGTCCTAACGAGTACCCCCACAATCTATATTCTAGAGCAGATATAAGAAAAATAAGGTATACCCCTGTGAACCACAGTTTTACTATCTAACAGTTGGGTTCAAGTGGGTCAATATTATATCTATATTAGGTGTGTTTTCGTGATGTTTTGTAGGGTAATGAACTGTTTTGCTTGCAGCAGGTGCGGAATGGGGGCTGCGATTCTTAGTTTTTGCGTTCTTTTTCTATTCGATATTTCCTTTTTGTAACGTCCGAGCTCTTGGGGGACGGACAGAGGTGGCCGTTTGTTTGAGGATTGGGCCATTGACCTAGCGGTTATTGAGGGCGATCTTACTAAGTACTGGTAAACCACTATGAGCGTCTTAGCCTGTCCTGTTATAGTCAATGTAACTGATCAACCCTACGTATCCATAGTTGTTGATTAGGCCATAAAGGTACAAGGCACAATAAACTGGGGTTTTAACCAATTAATTATCGCAGTTTTCGCTCATTTTCGCACCCATAATAAATCAATACTGACCGTTGAAATGAACAGCCTGTTAGAGAGAGAGAGAGAGAGAGAGAGAGAGAGAGAGAGAGAGAGAGAGAGAGAGAGAGAGAGAGAGAGAGAGAGAGAGTTTCAGTTTTACGTCCCACCAACAGCTAACGTCATATGGAGACGGGCCCCCGGTTTAAGAGAGAGAGAGAGAGAGAGACAGAGAGATAGAGAGAGAGAGAGAAAGAGAGAGAGATGGAATGTGTATGCACGAGGCAGAAAGCTATGTCGAGCCATGGGGCACAAGTCACCGAACCATAAAATCTAGGCCGAGGTCAAACATTGATGCTTGCATAAAAGTTGCCGCTCCTAGATGAAAGCGTGTACCCAAGTATCATTAATGAATCGCTAATGAATTTACACATAGGTTGATGCAATAGTTCACTGAGTCAGTGAACCATGCAATTTAGGTCAAGGTCAGATATGGATGCTTTCATTATAGATGTCATCCCTAGATACGAGTATGTACCATTAGGAAAACATGTCCGTGTGAAATAATGGCGTCCAACATGGTGACTGACATTACACAGTTTGGATAACAATTATGTTTCTTATTTCTGCCTTCAACATAGATTGTGGGTGCTCGTTAGAACCGCCTCAACATTTTCTCTATATAAAGTGAGGTTTAGAGGGGTCTTCGTTTCACGGACTTATCGTAATGCTACGTATCATTAACAAAGATCTTATAGTTCTTTTGAAATGAACTTGCCGATTGGGGTGAACGCTAGGGTGGTCGCAATATTTCACGAAGTCAGTTAAACATAAAATGTAGGTCAAGACCAAATATGGATGCTTGCATTAAAATTGCAATCCCTAGATACACGTCTGTACCATCGAAGAAATATATGGGCTGCGCAGAGCTGAAACCGACCCGCACACGAGTACTGGTAAACCGCTTAGAGAATCTAAGCCTGCCCAGGCAAAGCGGCGCGAGTCAGCCCGTCCGTGCTTACAAACCCTATTGGTTTTACTGGGCGGCAGGGCTTGAGATGTCATTTCATCCCAATGCCGGGTAAAAATCCCACCAAATTGGAACAACGTCTCCAAAATGACCTTTACAGTGTTGACGGGGGCGTTAAACGTCAAATCAAACAAACAAACAAACAAAAGTTTGTACCAAGTATCATTAAAGAAGCTCTTATTGTTCTTGAGAAATTAATTTGACCATTAGGATGAACGCTAGGGTGGCCGCAATATTTTACAAAGTCAGTCAGTTAAATATAGGCCAAGGTCAAATATTGACGCCTGCATTTATGTTGCCATCCCATGATACACTGTACAAGTGTGTACCAAGTATCACTAATAAAACTCTTGTTGTTCTTGAGAAATTAACTTGACCATTAGGATGAACGCTAAGCTGGTCACAAATGTTGACGTCTTGACAAACGGACAGACGGACGAACGAACGGAAAACCGGACGCCTATATCGCGCCATGCTAATAGCAGGTGCGACAAAAATTGCGTTTGAGTATACATAGTACTGTTATTGTTCTTCTGCATGTCCTCAACAGACAGGTTATACAAAGTTACTTTATGGTGCTGTTACACATTGACGTATATGCCGGACGTGCGCATGGCGTTTTGGAAAAACAATGAACTAGAAATGCGCCCATGGGACACGGATGCCCTCGCCTGAAAATATGTTGATTTTAGCATTTAACCTTCGACCGCTAAGTATGACCTTGACCTTTCAGTAACGTACATGGGCCTAGCGTGGGGTTTTCTTATTATTTCAATAGAGATTGAGATTACTCGTTAGAAGCGTCCCTTTGTTGTCGTGCTTACGAGGACCCACAATCTATATTTCATGGTGTAACCTAGAACCGACGCTCGCTATCAACCATCGGGTCTTGGAGACACTGTGCTTCCGCTCAGAGTTAAAACCAACCGAACTTGATTACTGGTGGTTAGATTGTAAAAGCCTGCCCAAAGAAAAGTGGTGCAAGTGGGACCGCTCCTTAACGGTTTCTTTGGTCGGTAGGGTTGATAATGTCACTTCACCTCAAGGCTGGGTAAAAGTCTTACAAAATTAAAAGCAGCGTCTCCAAAATGACCTAAGAACATGTACAGTGTACCAACGGTTGGTGGGGACTTAAAACCTTAATGCAAACGAAACAACCAACGCGTTCAGGTAGTTCTAACGATTACCCACAATCTGCGATTAGACTTCTGGTTAAAATTAAGGCTCAGTGTACCTCAAATCGACCCTTTAAACGAATAGTATGAATACGACACAGATGCCCCCGCCCAGGGACCATCCTCGCCAAGGATAAAAGCATGTTGCCAAAAAGAAAAGACCGCATAGCTCGGTTGGAAAACTATCCTTGAGACCATCCATCGGCGTAGGTGTGGTTAATGTCGTTTAAATCTTGGAAAAAAATGTGTATCATCATCCAGATATAAATCAAGTCCATAAAAATAAATTACGAAGTCCGTGACACTGACCTTGAGTTTTTGTTTTACGGCCCTTTTAAGATTATTTCTTTTATTTCGAGCCGATCATTAATCATTTGTGGACGAAAACGAAACGGATTAGCCAGAGAAACGACCCGTATAATACGAACTAAATCGATTAAATTGGTTGGGAAATGCGAGCTCTTATTAAAAAACGCTGACATTCAAAAATTCTGAGTCTATAACCTTGACCTTGAGGTCATGGGCAAGGGCGCGATTATGTTTAAAACTATGAGTCGGTGACCTTAACTTTGAGGTTATGGGCATTGGTACGAGTACGCTAAATAAACGTTAAATGAGTATCTATCATTGTACCAAATATGAACCAAATCCATTGTATGATTTAAAAATATGAGCTCTTAAATAATTTCAACATTTAAAGTATTCATGACTTGACCTAGAGGTCATACATGTAGGTAAGGGCCAGCGTATGGCTGAATAAACCTTTTAACCTATACATATCATCACAATTTCATCATATGGTCTGGAAAAATATGAGCTCTTAAAAGTTTAGGTTCTTCCTGGTAAAAACCTTAACCCGAGGTTGCAGGATCGTGTACGTACACCACATGCGGAAAGACGTACGTACATGTGCGTACGCTCGTATGTACGAAAACCTTTAATGTCGACGGCGGGGGAGGGGATTATGGTCTTGCGTACTGTCATTTCGTCTTTGTGCAGGCGATTGTATAATTGCGCTTACAGACAGCTATAGAACAGGTTCTTTGTAATATAACCCTTTTTGTACCAAATGGAATCTTCCTCCTTATATATATCAGGAGTTCATTTCAAAATTTAGGGATGTCAGGCTGTCTTTTCTTCACAATTTAAATGAAGAAGGACTGAACTTTTAGCAAAATGTGGAGGCCCTGATCAGACTTCGCGTTCTGTGGCGTCTGATCTGGGCCTGCACTGTTTGCCAATTATCCATTTTAGGGTTTCGGTACTAAATGGGTTAAAATCAATCATGCTGTGAACTGAATCTATTTTTCATTGAAAGGATGGACGGCCTGGCAGACGAACAATCAATGAAAAAATGTTTGCTACAGATCATTGCCTACGCCCCCGCCCATAGGGGCTTGATGAAATAGATGGGCTGCATGATGCTTCCGCGCAGCGCTGAAACCGACCGCATACAAGTACTGGTAAACCGCTTAGAGGATCTAAGTCCGCCCAGGCTAAGTGGTGCGAGCCGGACCGTCCATGCATATAAACCCTATTGATTCCATTGGGCGACAGGGCTTCAGATGTCATTTCATCTCAGTATCCGGTAAAAGTCCCACAAAATTGGAAGCAACGTCTCCAAAATGACCTATACAGTGTTGACGGGGACGTTAAACCTCAAATCAAACAAACAAACAAACAAACAGACCTTTGCAAACCGGAGCTGAAATTTGACAACACTTACAGAGGCTACGTCAGGTAACGTTATATGCGGTTCCTTATTAAACAACGTCATGTATTAACGTTTTGTGTTAAAATCGTGCATAAACTGTGTTCATACGATAAATTGAATCTTGTATGCATGCTCTTGTATCACTGAATTTATTAAATTGAGCGTGAAAAGTTAATTTTTGTTTTGTTTGATTTGAGGTTTAACGTCCCCGTCAACACTGTAACGTTCATTTTGGAGACGTCGCTTCCAATTATGTAGGACTTTTACCCGACACTGAGATGAAATGACATCTCAAACCCTGTCGCCCAATGAAACCAATAGGGTTTATAAGCATGGACGGTCCGACACTCACACCACTTTGCCTGGGCAAGGTTAAATCCTCTAAGTGGCTTACCAGTACTCGTGTGTGGGTCGTATTCAGCTCTGCGTGGAAGCATCATGCAGCCCATATATTTCTTCAAGCCCCGATGGGCGGGGGCAGGCGTGAAAAGTTAATAAAATGATCAGCGAAGTCATATTATCAGGTCTAAGAAAGTTGTTGTATTTAAAGACAGTCCATGAATTTGAAGACTGTCTATAAATTTAAGGACTTTTTAGTCTGTAAATTTAAAGACTGACCAAAAGAAAATCCTGAAACTGGTGTAAAACGGAAAATTCGCACTTTGCTTTTTATAGTAATTTAATCGTTATCTGTAGAATATTTAATCATATGTAGCTGCAAATTTTATAGTTGGCTTTTACTTAATTAAATTTCTTCAAACATAATTTAAGAGTTTTCAGAAAACAGGTTTGTAATAAGATTCATTATGTAAAACGAGCTTAGGAACCAACGTGTATAACGCTTAAATTATCATTTAGTCAACATACTGGCAAATTGCTTCGACAGGTACGTTTTCTAACAACTAAAATTAATGAATGTTTTCAGACTGCCTTCAACAGTAAAATGTCCGAAAACGAAATGACATCGATACGAAACACATTTTATGTTCGACCACTGACAGATATTTCCTCCCTTTCTGTGGAGTTTTACCGCATTTGTGGTCTAAGGGAAGGAACTGTGTTGGTTTATTTCTTCATTAATTTCTATTATTAAAACAATATTTACAGACAATAAAATACATGCAGCCTTTAGCAACGCATTTGTTTCATTGATATGAAGACTGAGGCTACGTAGGAGAATGCGATTTTTTCGTGTTACACCATTTTTATGATTTTCCTTGTGTTAGTCTTTAAACATTCGTGGAGCGCTTTGGTGCAGTGGTAGCGCATCGGATTTGTGATCGAGAGGTTCCGGGTTCGAGCCTCACGCTGACCAAAGTGTTGTGTCCTTGAGCAAGGCACTTCATCCACATTGCTTAAAAAATAAAATAATTAAAAAAAGTACTGGTTACCACCCAGGAAATCCTCCTCGTAATGCTCATATGTGAGCGAGTAGCAGTAATAGGAGAAAAAAAATTCTACAGACTAAAAAGTCTTTAGATTTACAGACAGTCCTTAAATTTATAGACTTCTTTAAATAAAGCACTTTTTTTAGACCTGATTATAATAGATGGCCTGCATGATGCTTCCACGCAGAGCTGAAACCAATCGCACGTGAGTACTGGTAAACCGCTTAAAGGTTCTAAGCATGCCCATGAAAAGTGGTGCGAGTTCGACCGTCCATGCATATAAATGCTATTGGTTTCATTGGGCGACAGGGCTTGAGATGTCATTCCATTTTAATGCCGGGTGAAAGTCCCTCACACTTGGAAGCAACCTCTCCAAAATGACCTATACAGTGTTGACGGGGACGTTTAACCTTAAACAAACAAAATCAAATATTATAAACTTAACAAAACGCGTGCACTCATGCTGAAGACACCCCACCCCCACACCCCACCCCCGGATTTACTGACAAGGTTCGTTCTGACAACGTTAAATCAACGCTAGTCTTACGTCACGACGTCCTCCAAACAGACCAACTCATCAGTGGTACAGTGGGAAAGGGGTCTAGTATCTTACGATAATAAAATGGAAACACAAGTTTGAAACAACGTAGAATCAATGTTGATTCAACGTTGTACTGAATATACATCTAGGTTCACTGGAACAATAATTTTAAAACGTGTTATCCACTTTACACGGCTATTTCAAGACGGCACGTTTAAGAGCATATTCAAAATTGCGACATATTTTATTGAAACGCAAATTTAGCTCGTACGAACACTTTGCGATGTTTTGATGAAACTGACGTTTTGTTTGTTTGATTTGAGTTTTAACGTCCCCGTCAACACTGTAAAGGTCATTTTGGAGAGGCTGCTTCCAACTTTGTGGCACTTTTACCCGACATTGAGATGATATGACATCTCAAGCCCTGTCGCCCAATGAAACCAATAGGGTTTATTAGCATGGACGGTCCGCCTCGCACCGCGGTTCCTGGACAGGCTTAGATCCTCTAAGCGGTTTACCAGTACTAGTGTGTGGGCCGGGGAAGCATCATGCAGCCCATATATTTCTTCAAGCCCCTATGGGCGGGGGCCGAATGATGAAACTGACGTACCCAGTTCTTTAAAAAGTGCGTGCGAACAATTTAAGATTAATCGTGCGATGTTTATTGATGAAACTGGCCCCAGATAAAAACAAAAGTCAACTTACAAGACATCAATTATCCAGCACTTATACATTTTTTTTTCTTTCTTGTCAAAACATTGAAAAAATGCATGTTCAAGTAGGCATGTATCACACAAAAAAAATCATGCGACCATCAGCCAATGGGATGAACAGATCAATCAATGAATACTTCACTTGTCAACTCAAAAACTTCTCACTGACCAATGCACGGGACGATTTAAGTCGAATCGATACACATACAAAAAAAGACTGGTCAACTGTTTGCTGCTTTCTTACACAATGTTTTTGTTTGTTTGATTTGAAGTTTAACGTCCCCATCCACACTGTAACGATCATTTGGGAGACGCTGCTTCCAATTTTGTGGGACTTTTACCCGACAGCGACACGACACTCAATGAAACTTATAGGGTTTATAAGCATGGACGGGCCGACTCGCACCGCATTGCCTGGGCTGGCTTAGATCCTCTAAGCGGTTTACCAGTACTCGTGTGCGGGTCGGTTTTAGTTCTGTGTGGACGCATCATGCAGCCCATCTATTTCGTCAAGCCCCGATGGGTGCGACCTGTACTCAATGTTGCCTCTGATGCTAGAGGTCCCCGGCAGCGGCGATAAAATTTCGGTGTCCGAACACGCTCCATTGGCATCATTTGCAGGGATGAATGTCATAAAGTGCACCGTCCTTCGGATCGGGACGTTAACTGGAGGCCCCCTGTGCAGGGAGAACCATCCCCTGTGCAGGTTAAAGATCCCTACCGTAATTACATGATTACTGTGTAGGCTTTCATCCTGCAAAACCTGGAGTGTATGTAATATACACCTGCGGTAATGGTCAAATGTGACCGACGCAGTATCAGAAGATAGATAGATAGATAGGGAGAACCATCTCCTGTGCAGGTTAAAGATCCCTACCGTAATTACATGATTACTGTGTAGGCTTTCATCCTGCAAAACCTGGAGTGTATGTAATATACACGATAGATAGATAGATAGATAGATAGATAGATAGATAGATAGATAGATAGATAGATAGATAGATAGATAGATAGATAGATAGATAGATAGATAGATAGATAGATAGATAGATAGATAGATAGATAGATAGATAGATAGATAGATAGATAGATAGATAGATAGATAGATAGATAGATAGATAGATAGATAGATAGATAGATAGATAGATAGATAGATAGATAGATAGATAGATATGTATAAGAAAGTTTGCTTTGAAATCCAAAGAGCCTGCTCCCGACAAAATGATTTGTTTGTTTGATTCGAGGTTTAACGTCCCCGTCAACACTTTAAAGGGCATTTTGGAGACGTTGCTTCCAATTTTGTGGGACTTTTACCCGA
The DNA here is from genome assembly GCA_963580285.1 of Lucinisca nassula. NCBI lineage: Eukaryota > Metazoa > Mollusca > Bivalvia > Lucinida > Lucinidae > Lucinisca > Lucinisca nassula. Next base: position 53,648,195 of record OY757017.1, read on the forward strand.
CCTTGAGATGAAATGACATCTCAAGCCCTGTCGCCAAATGAAACCAATAGGGTTTTTAAGCATGGACCGCTTTGCCTGAGCAGGCTTAGATACTCTAAGCTGTTTACCAGTACTCGTGTGCGGCTCTGCCTGGAAGAATCATGCAGCCCATATATTTCTTCAAGCCCCGATGGGTGGGGGCCAGTTGCCCGACAAAATGAATAAATACTTTTGACGTACATGTCTGGACAAGCAATGCAGTGGATCTGTATTCTATGGCAGTCACCCTACATCTCTTGGGCCCAATACGTTGCAATTAGGGAACAATGTTAAAATTTTATGGTGAGCTTTTGTAATCACCTTTAGTCCGTCGTACGTGGGACGTGCGTCGTGCGTCGTCAACATTTACCTCGTTAATCCTCTAGAGACCAGAGTTTTGCTTCAATCTTCATGAAACTTTACCAGAATGTTTGTCTCGATACTTGAAAATCGACAAAAAATGTCTCCTGCTACTAAAGGCAGAAGATTTTCTTTAAAAACAAGACACTTTAACAATTTGTTTGATTATAAGTTTAACGTTCCCGTTACTTCTAATTTTGTGAGACTTTTATCCGACATTGAGAAGAAATGACATTTCAAGCCCTGTCGCCCAATGAAACATGCACTGGACGGTCTGACTCGCACCACTTTTCCTAGGCAGGCTTAGGACGTCTAAGCGGATAAGCAGAAATCATGTGTGGTCAGATTCAGCTCTGCTTGGAAGCATCACGTTGCCCAGCCTATTTCTCCAAGCCCTGGTGTGCGGGGACCGAGACACGTTAACAAATTCATATGACGAAAACCCGTGTAAATTTTGCCATCCACACGTTATCCGCCCCACCCATCGGAGCTTGGAAAAATATATTGGGCTGCATAGTGCTTCCACGCAGAGCTGAAATCGACTGTGCACACGAATACCTTTTGACCGCTTAGAAGGTCTAAGCCTGCCCAGGCAAAATCAGAGCAAGTCGGACCATCCAAGCATATAAACCCGTTTTGCACGGGTGGACATCAGGGGAGCTATCGCGAAATCGCGTCAACGTAATTTTGCTCCAAAGACACATCCGGGAAAACTAGCGATAGTTCCTAGGACCTGGGAATGGTAAACAAACGTAAGTACCCTTGTGCGTTTTGATTTATTGTGGAAGAACGAGAGAATAATAATTTCGGCGATGCTAAGCAATGTTAAAATGATTTATCTTTCTAAGCCGGCCGAAAAAAATATTGAAAAAAAAATCGTTGCTGAAAGTAGGTGACCGTAACAAAATCGAAAACGGAGTAATCTGACCATAGTTTTATGTCAACACGAATGAATGATGCAACTGTTTTGTAAGTTTTCGCTTCTAAAGAGCGAGATCCTTTGGCACTTATTCCGGGTATGTCAGCACTCATGCATCATTTAGACGTAAAAAATGATCAATCCATGTACAGTGAAGTGGTAATGCCGCAAATTTTCAGGCGGAGTAGCTCCCACATCATCGCGGCAGCTCCCAAAACACTATATAGTTCCCAGGAGCCTATCAGATACTAAAGTTGTTACATTTGACCATTACCTCAGTTAGGTGGTTCGCTAAATTTAGCAAAATAAAATCAATGGATGAGGTTTATAAAGTATTTACAATCTATTACAGAGGTGTACTGAAACGTTTACCTCTGAGTCCCAATTTATTCCTTGCGGGTTTTGAACTCTTCTGCAGTTTTGGCATTTTCCACAGAGGAGGGAAGACTTTTCCACTGAGGAATAGTTCCGGGAAAGAAGGAATTCTTCAGTGCATCACTATATGCCTGATACCTATGATATCGACTGTTGTTTTCGCCCCCGCCAATCGGGGCTTGTAGAGATAGTTTTGGCTGCATGGTGCTTCCACGCAGAGCTGAATCTTACCACACACGTTAACTGTAAACCGCTTAGTAGGTCTAAGCCTGTCCAGGCAAATGGGCATGAGTCATATAGTCCGATGCATAGAAGCTTTCTTTTTTCATTGGGCAACAGGGCTTGAGATGTCATTTCATATCAATGTCGGGTAAAAGTCCATCTATTTGGCATCCCCAAGGTAGGACGGCTGGTCGATGGACCTGCGGGAGATGGCGGAACAAAAGTAGTGTTGGTGATATGCTTGATTAGCTAGAAGCCCATCGTGAGCAGTCTTCTTTAACCTTTAACCTTCTTTTATAAGATATACTCTGATACAGTGTCTCTTATTAAGATAAATACAGTACCGCCAACAATCTAAGTCACAAACGGAATTGTGGTTGATTGTAGCCTTGTCCAACTGTAAGCCAACTGTAAGTTGGACGCCCCATTTTACCCATTGAAATTTTGTGTCGCAATTTTCTCAGGAACTGTATGTGCTTCAAAATTGAAACTTAGTACTGTTATGCATAAGAATTTATTTTTCTGATTCCCACCTTTACCCCACTGTGACCTAATAGTGCTTGTTAATCTTTTTATAGAAGATTCTCGAAAACTGAGTCACAGATTAATTTCATTGTTGTAAACAACATGTTTACAAGGAAAAGTACTTCAGAACCTTCCAGAAAGTTCTGGGTTGCATTATTTTTAGAAAATTACCTCATCTTATTCCACAGCCCTCTGGAATGTTCTAGAGAAATCTTAGGGTCTATAAAAGAGCTTGATTTTTCTCATTGAGTCAGACTTTGGAGTTTGATGTTTGGGCATTTAAGAAAAGTTATTTCTTAATTCTGTGTTGGATTGTTAAAGGATATTATTTTTCATTTTGGACTGTGAATTCTGTGGGATCAAGGAAAATAGATTCATTCAGGATATTTCATAACAGAGCTAAGTACATTTAATTTTCTTACTTCTACAGGTTAAAGTTAACTTGTAAATAAATTTTGTTAAAATTTTCCAAAAGGCTTGTTTGCTTTTTCTTTCTGCTACGCCTGGCTCGTAACAGTACACAAATTGATCATGCCGTATACCAGAATCAGCCTGCTTGTGCTTATGCTACATTTGTTGCAAACAAATCTTTCAAAATCTCCTCTATGAGGGCTACTTGTGTCTTTTTTTTTTTTCTTTTTTTTTTAAGGAATGTTTATTCAATAGTAGGTCTTCAAATATTGTTTAAACAATTCTGTTGGGCGAAATAATGTTGAAGAAATAGATTGGAGCTGCACAGTGTTACACTTTGTACTCTTATCAAAAAAGTACCCGATTGGCATAGATTTTTCAAATACTTTTTATACTGTTTTTGAATTCGTAATAAAGTTTATATTTCAAAACATTTGTCCTTTTCATATTGAACCACAAAATAGTTTCAACATTCATATTCCAATATCTCTTACGCCGTTTATCTTTTTAAAGATATTTCTTGTTAATTGTGTTACATTTGTGTGAATGTGGTTTATCCCTTATTAAGTTCTGTATATTTGTGCAGTCTTTGCAAATATTTTTTTTCGGCCCCCGCCCATCGGGGCTTGAAGAAATAAATGGGCTGCATGATGCTTCCACGCAGAGCTGAAGCCGACTCACACGAATACTGGTAAACCGCTTAGAGGATCTAAGCATACCAAGGTAAAGGGGTGCGAGTCGGAACGTCCATGCTTATAAACCCTATTGGTTTCATTGGTCGACAGGGCTTGAGGTGTCATTTCATATCAATGACGGGTAAAAGTCCCACAAAATTGGAAGCAACGTCTCCAAAATGATCTTTACAGTTTTGACGTGGGCGTTAAACCTCAATTCAAACAAACAAAGAAAGGCATTGAAGACCGAGTTCGTTACTTAGTAATGTCGATAAAGCGTCTTTTTTAAGGATAAAGCATTTGGTAGTAGCAGGGTTAGCCCCACAACCTCTCGCTTTCGAGCCAAAATGACTTGTCACTGTATATATTAAAAGACCACTTTGCTTGTTCAAATTAACGATTGTTACGATTGCTCCTGTCTTGGGCAACCATTTTAGCCTTTCCCAAGTGTGTAGCTTAACGGCTGTTTCGCTCTATCCAATGCCATCTCTTCCTTTGAAGTTTTTTCAAGCCCCCGCCCATAGGGGCTTGAAGAAATATATGGGCTGCATGATGCTTCCACGCAGAGCTGAATCCGGCCCGCACACTAGTTCTGGTAAACCGCTTAGAGGATCTAAGCCTGTCCAGGAACCGCGGTGCGCGGCGGACCTTCCATGCTAATAAACCCTATTGGTTTCATTGGGCGACAAGGCTTGAGAAGTCATTTCATCTCAATGTGGGGTAAAAGTCCTACAAAATTGGAAGCAACGTCTCTAAAATGACCTTTACAGTGTTGACGGGGACGTTAAACCTCAAATCAAACAAACAAACAAATCCTTTGCAGTTTGCTCAGTGTGCCTGCTCCAGTGTGCAGTTTGAGTCCACATTCTTGAAGCAAGTTTTAGCTTTTCCAAAACATGTATTCTGAAAGCACAAGAAACAAAAAGGAAAACAGTTACTTCCCCCCCCCCCCCTTTCTTGGTATGACAAAAGGGGCGGCACCCATGCTCTAAGTTCGGTATCTCACTTTGCGGAGATTTTTTTTTTTTTGTTTGGGTTTTACGGCCCTTTCAAGATTATTTCACTCATATCGAGCCGATCGTTAATCATAGGTGGGCGAAAACCGGAGTACCCGGAGAAAAACCACCTGACCTTCCGTTGCAGAACTTGGCGTCTCACACGTGACCCGAGCGAGGCTTGAACCCACGGCGGTGAGAGACCTAATGACTAAGAGTAAGCGCTCTTATCCATTAGGCCACGGAGGCCCGTTGACACTTTGCGGAGATACCTCTAGCCCTAGCAATCTACTAAATGTATGCGTTCAGAACTTCAGGCAAACCAAATTTAAAGTCTGGTAATTTCATTTCGCTAGTACTATGCCAAAACCAACTTTACCTATATACTAACAATTCTCTAATAGGAAAAAAATTGGATTTTGAGTCATTCGATTCCTGTTTATGTAATTTATGGTAATAACTGATTTAAGACCACATTGCATACAAAGTAGATGGTGTGTTTTCACCGACACTCCACAGTTTGTGCATAGTAGTGGTTCTGTTCTTCCTACCCTCTTACTGACACTATTGTGTCGCCCACAGAATTCTCCGCGGCAATTATTGTTGCAGGGTTCTTTCTTCCCCACAGGAATCCAAGGACACTTGTTCATTTTTGTGCTGTATGTTTGGGTACTATTTTTCTTTAATACAAACACACCCCGGCTGGTGGGGCTGTTGGCGAGCTGGTCACGTGTTGGCCATGCGATATGGCAGGCAAACAAATATTTTATTCTATTGCATCCCCTCTCGGTGGGGCCGACCAGGGGGGTGGGGGTGGGCGCGGGGATGAATTTTTTTTTTGTCCTAGGCATCCCCACTCGGTGGGGCTGACCCGGGGGTGGGGGTCGTCCCCACAGTGTGTGGGGGTGGGGTTGTCCCAGAACCCTCATTGCTAATACTACTGTAAGACTGAAAATTTACCCCCACCCCCTCCAAATGAAAATTTTCATAACAGTTATCCACATTATAATGTACTTATTTGTTTGTTCTGTTGAAGTATATTTTATTACATACAAAGAGGCAGGCTCTGTGAGCTTCATTTAACCAAATGCCAGCCAGTGAAAAGTGACATTAGGTGGTGACGTCGCACCGACTTCGATTTATGGCTAATTTTCCAAGGTCAATGCGGGGGCGGGGGCATCTGTCTATTATGCACACATTTCATGTTCGGTCTGCACCTAACATTTTTTAAAGATCAAAGTGTTGTAGCCTGTAGATTAATAATGTTGTTTTCTGAAATGCAATCAGTACACAGTTTTAAGTTCATGTATCAGCATTATTACCTTGGTGGAAATGTTATACGATTTCAATGGAAAATGGAGAGTTGCTGCCCTTTTATTCTTTTTGTGCAGATATATTTGTAACCTTTTCTGGTTTATTTTAAACATCTGTCACTAGTACTCCAGTACAAGCAGTTAAACATATTTCCAAAAACAGAATTAAATTATCAATTTTTTTACCCTTACCCCCTATTTGGGGGGTTATTTTCACCATAGAATAATTGTTTGAAAGTTGTTTGTTTATTGAATGCTTAACAATTTCTTTTCCTTTATTTTCAACTATTTAATTGAAGTATATCAATTTCAGTCAGTTTTTTTCCTTACAAGACACTGGTACCCCACTCCAAATTTATCATGCTTTGAATCCGCTAACATAGTTGTTTCAAAAATTATGCAAGAACATGTTTCAGCATCGGTGTCACTTTAACTATATCTTGCCAAATATGGGCAAGATTGTTGATTTTGAAATATTTGGAAATTATGCTTATTAGCTGAACTTTGTAGTGTTTGTATTATGATATACTTTGACCTATTCACAAACTGATTTCTACATTCTGCAAAATAAACAAAGTATATTTTGACTATCACTGTGTTTCTCTTTTCTTTTCATGTATATTTTTTATATTCTGGCCATGAAAATATGATAATTTCATTAAAAATAACACACTGTTTTGCCTGATTTTGTCAAAAATTGATTTTTCTGGTTGCCATGGCAACTGAGTTTCAAATAGGAATTTAATTGTGAATTTTTTTTTATATGTCACAATACATAATATATCACAGAATCGGTTAATTCTGAGACTATGTGTGCCAGAACCCTATTTAAAAATTTTGGTGCTTACAGAGAATTGATCTTAAGATGTTGCTAACTAATGCAGAAAATGTAGAACAAGATCAGCACCGTGTTGTGTGGCTTTTGAACTGAGTTTACATTGTTTGCCAGCTCCAACATTTGATTCTTGTGCATATTTTACATATAACACTTACATGTACCCAACACTGACAACACTGTTTGGGTTGCTTGTTTGGCATTCGACCCGAAGTTACTAATAAGAAAAGCGCTTCACTGCTAATGTCTACGCGACTTTCACTGACTTGTCAGAATAACTTTTTGTCTTGTAGAAAATAGCCGCAGTGAGATCGGGGTATTCCATAAGACGGAAGAGGGTTATCCTGGAATCATAGGGTGAGCTCGGCAAATAATGTAGACCAAGATCAGACGCTGCCGAACGCGTCTTCTTATCAAAATCTTCACTATTTGTTTGGAATTTCACAGTTAAATGAAACAGTTTAAATCTCAGCCCAGGCCTATTACTCCAACCTACACCCCACACTCTCAGTGCTTTGATTCTGAAACCAAACGATCACAACACACTTAGGCACCATGCCCTTAAGCTAAAAAGGTTAAATTAATCAACCGTGATGTCTGGTTACCAGTCCGGCCACGTCGATCCTGTGCACCACCCTCACACCAGTACGGATAGAAACCACATGTTCAGGATCAAACTTTTAATGTGTAATGTAAGGTCGTGCCTAGAAAAGAAGAAACTGAAATTTGTTCTCAAAAATGCATTTAGTGAGAGCGTATTGCAACATTTTTCATTAAAGGATTGTAAGCGTGCCCCTGGAGAGTAAAGCGGACGACGTTGACTCTGATTTTAGGTGCCACAAGTGTGTGATCTATCGTCTATTGGAGCGACATTTTACTATATACAGAAGCCGCTAGTGGACGTTGACGTAGCGGAAGACCGACGACCGTACGTCAAGATCGATTCGACCGTCAGACGCATATTCGAAACAGATTTCCGCCGGCAGCTGCTACACTGTACCTGTAGATAAACAAGGGGTCTCAACTACCGACTAATAAGCACTTGTATCTGCTATAAGAATCGTGACTTCCACTTCAATGATAGTTATTGGTCACTGCTTTTTCTCACTCAAGTAATTTGCAACTCATCTCACTCATAGTCGAGCTCGAACACATTCGGTACTGTTTTAACCCTTGACATTTATTTACATTTATCATATGACGTCGCGTCTGAGAGTGTAATAACGCCATGTATTATTTTCGATAATCCACTTGTGGATTAAATATGCAAATTAGCTAGAAACGTTCCGTAAATTTACATGTACGAAGTCCTTAACGACGTCGCGTTTACTAATGGCGGAATACTGACATTTTTGTAAACAATCGTGAATGAAATGCGTTTTAAATGTCATATGATAAATTGAATCTTGCATTCGTGCTCATGTATTATTAAATTTATTAAACTCGTTGAGAAAAAGGGATAAAATGCTCGGCAAAGCCTCGCATTTTATCCCTAACACACGAACACTCATGTAAGATCCTCTATATTCATAATTCTAATTCTCCATCATTTCGAGCCATTTGGTTGGTTGAAATAAAAGTTTCATACTTCGATAAATTCCATAAGCAAGAATATAAGAATCTTTATATGGGTGTGAGGGGTGGATTGAAAAATCCGTCCCGAGGGACACTGTCCGGCATCACGAGGCTTGCCGAGTGATGCCGGACAGTGATCCCGAGGGACGGATTTTTCCCTTCACCCCTCACACCCATATTGGATTCTTTTTCTTGCATACCTTCCATTTCTATAGCGAATTTTTAATGCTGCAGTCACTTCGGTTACCGACGTCCGCCATTTTGTGATGACACAACAGGAATGTTTAGTGACGTCACGCATGACGACGCACATGAGGTTGTAATCAACCAGTGCATTTATCAAACACGAGATTATATTCGATTTGGGGTCGGAACACCAGGGTCAGAACATAAATTTCTATCCCAGGGTAAAATCACGGATTTCCTTGTCTGGTGTGCAAGAATATAAGAATCTTATATGGGTGTGAGGTGTGTTAATTCAATTTCAGAGCTTTTAAGCACTAAAATTATTTTATGTTAAATTTCTATCTGGTCTCTTCGGAGTAATGAGCACAATACTTCAGCTTGTATTTATAAACCTGACAGATGTGTACCTGGGTAATTTTTTCCATGCAAACAGACTTTCCCATGGTACCAAGACAAATTGAAAAGTGACAAATATAGGAAACTGATTGGATTAGAAATACACATGCTGACATTTTTATATTATTTAAAGCAATAAACTTATGTTTTCAGAAAGGGAAAACTGAAAAAAAAAAAAAAAAAAAAAAAATTGACTGCTTTTCATCCCGCAAATGGTATAATGAAGTAAGCTACAATTGGGCTTATACTTCATACTCAGGGTCCGAAAATTCATCTAAAAGCGCTATTCATGCCTTCTTTGTCGTTTCTTTGTGTTTATATGAAAGCCCTTATACTATGTACTTCATACTCCGTGTCCTGAAATCTTAGACCTATAAATTTAGAAAGAAACATTTGCAAGCATCAATTTTTAAAGCACTGATTTACATGCACAGGTGCGTGAGATTTCAGGACACGAAGCCATATAACTTTAACTTCTAAGCTTATCCTTTGAGGTATTTTGTTTGTTTTGTGTTTTTTTTTTTTTTTTTTTGTTTTTTTTTTTCTCTTTTTTTGCGGGGGGGGGGGCGGGGGGCGGGGAGGGGGTACAGAAATATTGGAATAGTTTAATAGTTTAAAGTGTTTTAATGAATGCATGCATATACTATCTATTTAGTTAAGGCCAATGTTTACTTTCAATGCTAAATGAATATCCATAACTAAAGAAGACAGTATATGTCAACATCAAACATTCAGAATGGTTCTTCCATATTTCAGCTTAGAAGAATTTCCTGGTAAAATTTTAAGCCACATAAGAAAAATCATTGGGTATCTTAAACATAAATTAAAGACAAATAAATTAACCAGGGGTTGCAGAGAAAATGTGAAAAATCACATTTCACCTGCTTTTTAACTTATTAGATATTTATCCACAAATTTATCATAACCATGTATTGAAATATATTTCAAAGGAAAGAGATATTACTCAGTTTGCTGATGCAAGGATATCAAGCCCATGGGAATTGTACAACATTCAAAATACAGCAAAATATCGTTTACCCCGGTACCAGGGAACCCTCGGTACCATGAGAAACGAGTATATATGATTTAATACAGTTCTTTAGGGCTTGAATGAAATAGATGTATATAGTGACGTCATGCACTTTCGAGGGTGACGCAAGTTCGATGACGTCATTTGTGTTCATATATTCTGATTACTACTGGAACCACCCTCTCGTGACTCAACCAACAAAAGTTCAAGCCAACATTTTGGCAGCACAATAGTCTGCGATGCCGATCTGAGAGTTAAATATTGCTTGAGACATTAAACAATTACAAAAATCCGCCATTTTTGCTAATACTTTACCCCAAACTTTAACCCAATGCTTTCTTCATTCACAAACGTTCTGGCTGAAACATCAAGCGTCCTTTGTTTTTGCTGTTGACACATACCAATCAGATTTGTTTATCCGTTATTTTCGTATGAGACCCAAAGTGGGGAAATTCTTTAACTATACATACCTGCTGTCCTTATTACCCCAGAAGCTTAATTTGTCTCTTGGGAAACGGAGAGCATTAGTGAATGTGATGCTCTTAAGAAATAACAAAACCTTTATAATCAAAGCATTAGGAAATTGTTCCTGTTCTTCGGACATCTTATTCTTGTTTGAAGTAGATATTGATGAATACATTGTAATATTGGGCTAAATTTTTGCACTAGGGTAGAATAGAACAGAATGAATTAAACAGATCTAGGAGAAGAACAAACTTTTGAGCACAAATAGGTAAATTAAAAAAAAAATCAGTTTCCAGATGTTTTTCGGTTAAATTTATGTTTTTTAGAATCAAAGTATGATCTTCAAGAAAACTGCATCCTCGAACTTAAATGCCATTTTGAAAATGACTAGGGAATGGGTCCTTCAATAAATGATCAGCTCTGTTTAATTTTCATGTTTGTTTTTTGACAGTTTATTCATCAAATGTTGTTTGACTATTCTATTACTATTTTTATTATCTTTCTATTTACAGAAACATAGACGGGTCAACTCGAATTTCGGTCCTCCTAGAATAGGCCCTACAACACACTTGTGTTGACTTCTTCATTGAATTTTATAATCGGAGTGGCTATTTGCAGTCAACTGCAAATAGCCAAAAAACGTTAAAATGGCAAATAGCCAGAAAACGTTAAAATGGCTATTTGCAGTCAACTGCAGATAGCCAAAAAACGTTAAAATGGCTATTTGCAGTCAACTGCAAATAGCCAGAAAACGTTAAAATGGCTATTTGCAGTCATTCTATTAGCGCTAGAAAAGCCACCTGGAGATGTTCAAAATATTTTAAAATGGAACGGGCCTCTGCGGCCAAGTAGTGAATTAGAGCTCTGACTCTTAATCATTCAGACTCTCACCGTTATGGCTATGTTTGTTTGATTTGACGTTTTACCTGCTCTGCAACACTATTTAGGACATTTTAGAGACGTCACTTCCATTTTTGTGCGGCTTTTTCCACAGATTGAGACGTAAAGACATCTCAAGCCTAAGACACCTATAGGGCCTAGGACGCACCGACTCGCACCACTTGACCTTAGCAGGCTTAGTTCTTCTAAACGGTTTACCAGTACTCATGTGCAGACAGTTCCTGCTCTGGATGGAAGCATCATGCAGCCAATCTATTTCTCCAAGCCGCAATGGCCGGGGGCTATAAATTGGCTATATAGAGTCTATATTTTGTGTAAACATATGACACCTATAGTTTTAAATCACATATTGTTACCATTTTTGTTTCACTGTTTAGCAATGTTCTCTGCTTATTTAAATGAAATATCTAATTTGTAAAACCCATGAGAGGCTGGTGGGGGTAAAAGGCGGGCGGGGGGGGGGGGGTGGTGAGGCAAAGGTGACGTGTGTCTTGCGTCACTTGGGCGTCCATCTGATATTGGCTTACAGTTGGTTAAGATCATGGTAGGCATGGTATGATGTTATTTCTTCTGATGATGTTATTTCTTCTGTTTCTACACTTCCATTTGTTTTCCTCTTACTCCTCCGTCTCTCATTTTCATCTCTGCTATCTCTTCTATCTCTTTCCTCCCTTTCTTAGGGACAGGACACAAAATTACTCACTGAATGAGACCGTCCAATGCATATAAGCCTTTTGGTTTCATTGGTCGGCAGGACTTGAGTTGTCATTTCATCTCAATGTCGCCGTGTAAAAGTCCCCCAAAAATTGGAAGCAACGCCTCCAAAATGACCTAAATGGTGTTGACGGGGACGTTAAACCTCAATTCAAACAAACAAATGATCCGCATCCGCCCATCTGGGCTTGGAGAAATAGAATGCGCTGCATGGTGTACACCAGCCACTCATTGTGCCGGTAACGTCTTAGTAACGTCGATGCAACGTAGTGGCAAACACTTACTATGAAATGAACGGGCGTGGTGTGGTATTTAACAATTATCATGCTAGACAAGTCAACCCTACCTTTGTAAACAATATATATTCAGATCAGGAAGCCATCTGATCAGGATCTACAGTGTTTGTCATGAAGAAGTGAACTGAATAAATACAGTAAATGGAGTAATGTCATTCTATGATATTCTGCATTGAGCGTGGCTAAAATAATTGTAATTGTTGTGGTATTTAACACTTATAATGTTTTTTAAGACAAACGCTTCCTTCGCAAACAATGTCGATTCAGATCAGGAAGTCTTCTGAGGATCTGCAGTGTTTGTTATGAATTTGTGAATAGAATGTAGAAAACTATTCTTTTTTTTTTTCAAATAATGTATGGGCTGCATATACAGAGTGATATCAATTTTCACTGAAAATTTAAAGCCTTTGTTTTAATTTATAGGGGTATTATTCACTCCTTGTGTCATTATATTTTTCTCGACTGTTTTAACCCCTTAAGATGTCAATCACAACAATTGTCATCTGAGTTGCTGTGTGCTGATTACATTAAAAAGTCATTGTTGTAAACAGTGTGGATCCAGATCAAACTGCTGGGAACAATCTGATCGGGGTCCACACTGTTTGCTTTTATGTCTATATATTCTTTTAGACTGCAAAAATGTGAAATAGATGAGATACGCAGACGACATTTTCAGATGCAGTTTTTCTTAGCACCTCAAGGGTTGAATTAATAAATTTCATCAATAGGATTATAATATCTTTCAATAGGATTACAATAGATATGCGGTCAATATTACAGCCCCCGGGGGTCTCCACACGCTTTTATACAAACACAATTGTGTAATGAACCACACCATGAGAAAAACTGTCTTTGCGAAGATCTGCTCAAATACCATGTACTGATTATGCATAAGGAGTTTCCTATGTGAACCATATTAAAGAAACCACGGAAAGAAAAGATATATCATTACAACATGGACTGGCTCATATTTACAGAATTTGAATTTTGACATGCACGTTTATATCACACATATAGTGAAACTTTTACCTCCAAAAAGTGGAAGTTTTCAGATACTGAATTTTGATATCTTTCATATGCCTGCTCCAAACATAAGATTGTAGGAACTCGTCAGAACTGCCTAGGCGAGGCGGCTCTAATAAAGACCCACAATATATGTTTTGACTAGAAGTAAGAAAAATAATGTATCAATACAAACTGGAAGAAAAAGAAAAAAATACACTGAAAGAAATATATTCTGCTCCTGTAGGGGCTTGTACGATAGTGAAATGATACAGTGTTGCCAGTGTCACTTGGGTCAAAATTGGCTACGCCCATGGGCCTAGTAGCCACCATAGACTTAAAATGGCCCATTAGCTCCTATTGACATATACTGGAAAAACGTTCAAACATCTTCTTCTCGGAAACCATAAGGCCGAGAGCTTAGAATTTTAGCTCACCTGACCGAAGGTCATGGTGAGCTTTTGTGACTGTGAGATGTCCCGGCGTCGTCGTGCGTCGTTCGTCGTCCGTAAACTTTTCTTGTTAACACTCTAGAGGCCACAGTCCAATCATGATCAGAATGATTATCATGACAATATCTCGATAGAGTTTGAATATGGGTCATGTCGGATCAAAAAGTAGGTCAAAACGTCAAATAATAGAAAAAACCCTGTTAACACTCTGGAGGCCACAATTTGAGTCCAATCCTAACCAAACGTGCTCAGAATGAGCATATCGACAAAACCTACGTCAAGTCCGAAAATGGGTTATGTCAGGCTTAAAAGTAGGTTAGTAGGTCAAATCATAGAAAACCTTGTTAACACTCTAGAGGCCACAATTTTGATCCAATCATCATCAGTCTTGCTCAGAATGATCATCATAACAATAACTAGGTTAGGTTCGAATATGGGTCCTGTTGGGTCAAAAAGTCGGTCAGTAGATCAAATCTTAGAAAAACCTTGTTAACACTCTAGAGGCCGCAATTTTATTCTAATCATCATCAACCTTGCTCAGAAAGATCATCTTGACAATATCTAGGTCATTTTCAAATATGGATCATGTGGGGTCAAAAAGTAGGTCAGTAGGTAAAATCATAGAAAACCTTGTTAGCACTCTAGAGGCCACAGTGTTTGGTCCAATCATCATCAAACTTGCTCAGAATTGTAATACCTTGGTCAGGAGGGGTATTTTATGAATAGAGTGGTACCTTTTACAAAGGGCCACCCCTTGTCAACATTGTTAGTTAGACTGAGACTGTTCATCTCCGTCTGGTGCACTAGGACCTGACCCTCATTGTCCACAAAGTGCCCAGATAGTGACATACAGGCCAGCTCTTTATCGTCAAAGGGTTCCACCCCCACCCCCCCCCCCACACACACACACCATGCGTCATTGTTAGTAAGAATGAGCCCGTTAATCTCTGTCTGATGCAGTAGGACCTGACCGTCAATGTCCACAAGGTGCCAAGATAGTGACATACAGGTCAGCCCTTTATCGTCAAAGGGTGCCACCCCCACCCCCACCCCACCCACACACACCATGCGTCATTGTTAGTAAGACTGAGCCCGTTAATCCCTGTCTGGTGCAGTAGGACCTGACCCTTAATGTCACATGGTGCTCAGATAGTGACATACAAGTCAGCTCTGTATTGTCAAAGGGACCCCCCCCCCCCCGCCTACACAGACACCATGGGTCATCGTTAGTTAGACTGAGCCTGTTCATCTCCGTCTGGTGCACTAGGACCTGACCCTCAATTCTACAAGGTACCCTGATACCTGATAGTGACATACAAGTCAGCCCTGTATTGTCAACGTGATTCACCCCCCCCCCCCCCCCCCCCACATAACACACACACCAAGAGTCATTGTTTGTTAGACTGAGCCTGTTACTAGGACCTGACCCTTAATGTGTCCACAAGATACCCAGATAGTGACATACAAAGTCAGCTCTGTATCGTCAAAGGGATCCAACCCACCCCTTTCACCTTCACCATGAGGCATTGTTAGTTAGACTGAGCCTGTTCATCTCCGTCTAGTGAACTAGGACCTGGCCCTCAGGAGAATCGGATACCTACCGGGCTCGATACCTACCGGGGTCAGCAACACGAGATTGATCATGAAATCTTTTCTACGGTAATTCTCTCCCTTCCGCTGATTCAAGAAGGGCAGTTGTCAGTTTCTGGCGAAAGAATGTGCACTGTACTGGTTAATCGCTAACGTATAAGCCTGCCCAGGAAAAGTGTGGATAGATAAACTGACCAGCTCAAAAATGACCTGAGTTGAGCGATCCAGGGCCATCATGGCCCTCTTATTTGAATGAAGATGATGTATATTTTCCTTATTTCTAGTCTAAACATAGATTGAATGTGCTCGTTAGAACATACTCAATTACCCACAACCTATGTGTTTGCACCAAAATAAGGAAAGGTAATAATTACCCCTTAAACCCCGCTTTTCTCTCTATAAAGTGGGGGTTAGAGGAGCCATAATTTCATGGACTTTGTTAACCTGATGCGAAGAGCACATAACGAAGACTACATTCGACAGCGCGGATGCGCAGACTGATCTGAATTTCGATGGGCGCGCTTGTAAATGGCAGGAATATGAAATGACTGCAAATAGCCATTTTAACGTTTTTTGGCTATTTGCAGTTGACTGCAAATAGCCATTTTAACGTTTTTTGGCTATTTGCAGTTGAGTGCAAATGGCCATTTTAACGTTTTCTGGCTATTTGCAGTTGACTGCAAATAGCCATTTTAACGTTTTTTGGTTATTTGCAGTTGACTGCAAATAGACTCTTCCATAAATAAAACGCCACAGAAGAACCGCCTTGGAACGGTCAGTGGAAAGATTTCCACTGGGGGGGGGGGGGGGGGGGAGGCTTAAATCGATTTTACGTGGCCAAAATCCTTGCCAATACTTCCGTCGCGATTTAGACAAACAATTTATTCAGTCCGCATGAAGGCCTCCTAACTCATCAATGCAACATCTCCGTGAACACAAATAATCAAAGAATCACAGAGGTGAGACAACGGTGAGGACTCGACAGCAAGAAACCACTGAAATGCTGGAGCAAAAGAAAACCAACAGTTAGACTCCGATGGGCCCGACCAGAGACAGAGTATCAGGCACCAACCAACATTACCTTGAATAAGATCTCTCTAATTCTCAATAAGCCTTTACGTTGGAACCGTCATAGAACCTGAGGCCTGACCCACCGGCGTGCAATTAAAGAGGGAAGCAAAGTTGCCAACCGTGATTGGGTTAACTACCATGCATGCAATCTGTCGTATAACATATATGTTGTACCCAATCTTTTTATATCGAAGAATGATTTTACGAAATTGGGTGCTGAAGTCATTGCGGTTATATATTTTTCTGAATTTATATACTAAGTCACCATAAAATTCGGGTTCCGATAGACCTTGTTGCAGAAGAGATACAAGTCCAATATTGAATTTTGAAATTAAATTTTGAACCCCACTTTTATATAGTAAAACTGGGGTTTACGGGGGTATACCTTATTTTTCTTATTTCTGCTCTTAAATATAGATAGTGGGTACTCGTTAGAACCGCCTCGATGAGGCGGTTCTAACAAGTGCCCACAATCTATATTTTGAGCAGAAATAAGAAAAATATCACAATTTTTCATCATAAAAGTTTCATTTTTTCGGCGATAAAGGTGGCAATGTATTTGTATAGGCGTGTTGGCGTAATGGGGTCTCATTCGACGAGGAAGCACTCTAAAAAACGACAAGCAGCTTTTGCAAAATGACAAAATTGGTGAAAAAGCAGTGATCCAATATTTGCAAAAAAAATAAAGGTTTAGCACCTAAGGATATCCATAATGATATGGTAGCAACATTAGGGAGAGATGCCCCTTCATATGCTACAGTGCAAAGGTGGGTGGCGGACCGCGGCAGACAGAGCCTTGAGTATGACCCCCGTCTTGGAAGACCTGTCAATAATGCAACCCCAGAAATGGTCAATATTAAAGTCCATGGTATTGATATGACTGACAGACGAATCACAGCAAGATATATAGCCAGTAGAGTTGGCATTTCACAGGAAAGAGTACATTCCATTCTGACAGAGGATCTTGCAATGAGAAAGCTTTCGGTCCGATGTGTACCAAAACTTCTGACAGTTGATCAGACGCGTGCTAATCTTAACTTTTTTTATGAAGATCCTGCCAACTTTCTTCAGAGATTTGTCACTATAGATGAAACATTGGTCCACCATTTTACCCCAGAGGTCAAACAACAATCGAAACAATGGAAGCACCCTGGTTCACCACGGCCAAAGAAAGCAAAGACAGTTCCATCAGCTGGGAAGATTATGGTCTTGGGTTTTCTGGGATGCAGATGGTATTCTGCTACTAGATTGCATGTATCTCCAAAAGGGACAAACTATCTCATTGGCACATACTATGCTTCTCTTCTGACGCAGTACACGGGGAAATATTTAAGTTAAGCGCCGCGGAAAGCTCACTAAAGGTGTGATGTTCCATTTGGACAATGCACCCGTTCACAAGTCTGTCATTGCTATGGCTGCCATTCACGAGTGTGGCTTTAAATTGATTGAACCTCCGCCTTATTCACCTGATCTCGCTGCATCAGACTGCATCATCTGCATCAGTATGTGATGCCCTCACCTTTCTACTTGACAATATTTATATTAGATTCGGTACTAAGTTATTTAGACAAATTGTGGGTATTCCGATGGGTACTAATTGCGCACCTCTTGTGGCTGATCTGTTCTTGTATTGTTATGAAAGAGACTTCATGTTGTCGCTTTCCATTGATAACCAATCTGAAATTATTGAAGCTTTTAGCTCCACTTCTAGATATTTAGATGATTATTAATTAAATATTGATAATACCTATTTCGATGGTTTGATCAGTCAGATTTACCCCCCAGAACTTCAGTTAAATAAAGCAAATTCTTCTGATACCGAGGCCCCGTTTTTGGATTTACATCTATCTATTGTAGATGGATTTGTTTCGTGCAAAATTTATGATAAACGCGATGACTTTGATTTTGAGATTGTAAATTTTCCTTTTTTGGATGGTGATGTTCCTCGTGCGCCATCCTATGGCGTTTATATTTCGCAATTAATTCGATTTGCTTGTGTGTGTAGTCATGTAACTGACTTCAACACTCGTAATAAATTATTAACGGCTAAACTCCTTAATCAGGGTTATCGGTACCATAAACTACGCAAAGCCTTTTCAAAATTTTATAGACGCCATTCTGATTTAATTTTAAAATTCAATATTGGACTTAAATCTCTTCTGCAACAAGGTCTATCGGAACCCGAATTTTATGGTGACTTAGTATATAAATTCAGAAAAATATATAACCGCAATGACTTCAGCACCCAATTTCGTAAAATCATTCTTCGATATAAAAAGATTGGGTACAACATGGATGTTATACGACATACTGCATGCATGGTAGTTAACCCAATCACGGTTGGCAACTTTGCTTCCCTCTTTAATTGCACGCCGGTGGGTCAGGCCTCAAAATTCTATGACGGCTCCAACGTAAAGGCTTATTGAGAATTAGAGAGATCTAATTCAAGGTAATGTTGGTTGGTGCCTGATGCTCTGTCTCTGGTCGGGGCCATCGGAGTCTAACTGTTGGTTTTTTTTTTTGCTCCAGCATTTCAATGGTTTCTTGCTGTCGAGTCCTCACCGTTGTCTCACCTCTGTGGTTCTTTGATTTTTGTGTTCACGGAGATGTTGCACTGATGAGTTAGGAGGCCTTCATGCGGACTGAACAAATTATTTGTCTAAATCGCGACGGAAGTAAGGGCGAGGATTGTGGCCACGTAAAATCGATTTAAGCCCCCCAGTGGAAATCATTCCACTGACCATTCCAAGGCGGTTCTTCTGTGGCGGTTTATTTATGGTATTGCATGTTACTTACTGTGTGTATCACTTGTGTCTTTTTATTTTGGATGGCCATATGGCCATTTTGTGGGAAAGTAACTGTCCTTATGGCCTTCCTTTGTTTAGGTTTCCATTATGGTCTGGTCGCTTAATGTTTGTGTTTCTTTCCCTTTGGTGTCTTTGATGGGTGGAGTAAGTTAATTGTATCGATTCCTGATCTTTGTTTTACTTCTACTTTTCATCTATTTCAAAGACTGAAAATGGCTACTTTAGGCACCCACTTTTAGTTCGAAAATGACGCCATATGCAGTGGGTGACTTTCTGAACAGCAAAGAAAAGGAGTTCTATAAAAGTGACAATGAGGCCTTAAACACCGCTGGCAAAATTGTAGAGATACTGAAGGGGATTATGTTGAAAAATAATACAATATGTCCGACAAAATTCAAATCCTTCAATATGAGGCTCACAACATATCAATCAGTCCTCGTAGCATAACCGCGATACATTACGATAACACACACGTGTGATATAGTGCATTTTTCAAACCTCAAAAAAGGGTTATTTTTTATGAAAATTTGAGATATTTTCCTTATCAATACTCCAAACATATGTTTTTTGGTGCTAATTAGAACCGCCTAATAGAGGCGGTTCTTACGAGTACCCACAACCTATGTCTTGGAGCTGAAATAAGGAAAATAATGTTAACTCCCGTAAACCCCAGTTTTCTCTATATAAAGTGGGGGTTATGTGTGGCTTTATTTCACGGACTTGTTCACGTGATGAGCAAAGAGGCTTTTGCTGCTGGCTAAAGTAAAATGCAAGTCGAACAGAATCAACAAAACAATTTATTTTCATTCTTCTTTCATTCGCAGTTGTGTACTTATCACATATATCATATTGGCAATGACAAGGCACTGTTGTTCAAAAACAATATCACCACTATATCTAAGATGATACATTGAAATCCCGCTAAGACCATCTAAAATTCAGACTTGTGAAATTGAAATTAATTTTAAAATTCAGTTAAAATTAAAACACAATTTTCTTTAAAAACATACTTAAAAGGTTTCCGATATTTCTACATCTAGTGTCCTATATATTAGTATTACACATCCGTGTCATATAGTGCATACTTTCATATCACTTAAATGATCACTTTTCTGAATAAAAAGTTTTGATTAGGCGACTAATATCTGTGTTTCTACAAACATGCTGAAAAAATGGTCGGTAGGTAGGAGAAACTTTTTTTATTTATTTTTTTTTACCAAAAGAAAACAGGATCGGGCATGTATTTGCATGTGTTTTTTTGTTTTTCTACATGTTATTTGTTAACAAAAGTGTCCTGTTGTGACTCGCACTGTATATCATAATTCCTTTAATTGCTCAAAAAAGTCAGCTCTGTAACTTGGAAGGCACTAAATGTCAAAAACAACAAAAATGTACTTAAATGGGAAATTGCAAAAAAAAAAAAAACAGGGTAGGGTAGGGTCGGTGTTTTAATTTTTTATTTTGTTCTTTTGCTGATAAAAATAGTAGAGTCAGGGGTTCTTAAGCAGGGTCGGTCGGAGATGCGAAAAAATGCTCTATGTCGTGCGAGTATGTTTACGTAATGACAATGTATTTGCTTGTTTGGAGTTCAACGGCCTAGTCAACACTATTAGGTCGTATGGAGCCGGAACCACACTTTTCCTGGGAAAGACTTATACACAAGCAATACAATGCACACTCTTTTTGCAAGAAACTGACAAATGTTCTTCTTGAATCAATGGAAGGGAGAGAGTGACCATTGAAAAGTTTTCATGATCAAACTCCACGAAAGAATGTTGCCGACCCGGCAAGTATCGAACCCGCGATCTTCTATCACCAGTCAGGCACGCATTCGACTGAGCTACGAGGCCGGCGGATGTCCACTATAATACACAGTTGTCCTTTTTCCCTGTGGCCACTCGTTTAAACCAAGTATACACAACCTTTATTTTGAAAGCTAACAAATAATTTCTAACGAACAAAATTTAACACTAGATAAATGACATTTAAAAGGCCATGATATATCCACTACACCATATGGGTAAATAATTGTAATGTTTCATTGATGAAATTAACTCGAAATTGACATAACTTGTAATTGATTTTGACGGACATAATAATGTCTTTCGAACTTTCAGTCGCGGCCCCCGCCCATCGGGGCTTGAAGAAATAGATGGGCTGCATGATGCTTCCACGCAAAACTGAAACCGACCGCACACGAGTACTGGTTAACCGCTTAGAGAATCTAGGCCTGTCCAGGCAAATCAGTGCGAGTCGGACCGCCCATGCTTATAAACCCTATTGGTCTCATTTTGCGACAGGGCTTGAGCAATGTCGGGTAAAAGTCCCACAAAATTGGAAGCAACGTCTCCAAAATGACCTATATGGTGTTGAAAGAGTTTGTGTTTGAGTTTTGCGTCTCACCTACAGCTAAGGTCAAACGGAGACGGGACCTTGTTTTAAAGACCCATCCGAAAGTCTGGAGAAGCCCGGGATCGATCCTGTGACTCCTGGTTTACAAGGCGAGATTATAACCACTACGCCACGGAGCCTTCTAACTATACAGTGTTAACAGGGACGTTAAACCTTAAAGCAAACAAAACAAAACTTTCAGTCGAAAGGGGGAAACAATGTATTATGAAAAACAGAAATGACCTCCGGAATTTGATTGAAATGAAGGCTGAATTCGGACGATACAAAAATGCATCTTGTCGAGTACGCAATACCTTAATGTTAACTAGCGGTGTGTGTGGCTTTTGTTTGCATATGTTTCTAGGTCTGGCCAAAATCACTTTTATGTTTCCAACAAAAGTTTTAATAAAATTCATCCAGCTGATAAAATTATGGAATCTCTCAAAAATGTTCATCCAAGAAGGAGGCGTGAACATCGACATCGAAAATGTCGATGAAAGACAGTGGTGTGAACGTTGACACCAAAATGATGACGAAAGACGGCGGTATGAACGTCGACGGATCGACGGACAAAAAAGCTAGTTATTAATAATACAAGCTTCCTGGGAGACGGTTGCTAAGGTTAGGCTTGCGCGTGTGCAGTCACACATTTGGGCTTGGCGCTTGACTTTTTGCATAAAGCTACATCAAGTCTCTTATACACGCCTCTCTCTTAGCAGGGAGCGCTAAGGCTAGCCCGAGCCTTTGCTAGTTGTTTATAGTGAGTAGTACATTTTCTGCAAGACTGATTTAAGGTCCATTTAATTCTTTTCACTCATATATGAATAATCTTACTAATTTTAACCCATCAGAAAAGCAACAACTTCTATAGAATGCAAAGTTTTGGAGAAAAAAGTATCAGAGAGACAGAATGGTATACATTCAGTGCTAATATTGGTTAAACGTGTCTACCTTTGTGCACGAGTTGGCTAAAATAATAAATATGAAGCAATGAAATGAACTCAAACATAAACTAGGGAATGATTAAGCTATAACTTGGACACATCGATAACTCAAATATGAGAGGCTTGTCTGAACTTGTTCTGGAGTTCCTACAGAAATCTTTCAATAGACCCAGATATCCACATATATATTCTAATGCACTCGCGTATGCAATGTGACGTCTGAAATAGAACATTTGTTTTTACAAAGCATATGAATAAATGCATTTGAACGTATTACAGCTATGCGCCTCTGGAGCCGTAAAACGAAATTTCTGACCGTAAAACCGCCGATTAACCTTCCAAAATTACAGTTTTAAATACAGTTTTCCCCTAAATGTATGAATAGTTTTCCCCTAAATTTATGAACGTTTTTCTGCTTTTAACATGTAAAGGCATGCTGTGTGTACGGATATGAATCGCATCATTTAGGCGTTTCTAATAAGTACGTACATTACTCCTTCAATTTATGGAAGATATAAACTATCTTTAAGTCATTCGAATAATGACTCCCACCTCCCCTTGCCTGGCTTTTCATAGCTCGCAGCGCTTGTCGTTTTGTGCAAGGCGGACAATTTTTTAACAAAACAAATGAATAAATGCATTAGAACTTCGTTTTACGGCGACGCGCCTGCGGAACCGTAAAACAAAATTTCCGACCGTAAAACCCCGATATTACAATTGTCAATACAGTTTTCCCCTAAATTTATGAAAGTTTTACTGCTTTTAACATGTAAAGGCATGCTGTGCGTACGGTTTTGAATCGCATCTTTTAGGTGATCCTAATAAGTACACACATTACTCCTTTAATTTATGGAAGATACAAACTATCTTTAAGTCATTCCAATTATGCCCCCATCACCACCCCATGCCTGGCTTTTCAGTTAAACTTCAGTAGTGAGAAAAAAAACGATGGACCCCTAGGTATTTTAGCATTTGCGTTTTAACTCTACATTTAGATCTTAACATAAATATTTTTGCGTCATTTACTTTACATTCTTTAAATAAGCACCACGAAACACTAGTGAGTAGTCAACCTTAAAAATGGGACAGCCTGTTTCCGAAACCCTCAATAAAATCTGTGACAACTACCGTCTTTCCTCCTGATAGTCCATTTGGTACAGGAACTACAGACAAAAACAAACTGTGTTTCAGTTAAAGCAAGGCCAGATTACCCAAGAACTTAATGTCCTGGGCCACATAGACAACCCTTAGTACCCTGTAGATTTCTAAAGTTTCTTCAAGCTGTACCATAAAGTACAGAAATAAAGGCCAAAACGCTATTTTCAGACACATGATAAGGAAAGATTAACTCAGAAGTGGTAAGGCCAGCTTAATAGTTATAGTAGCGTATCTATAAAAATATATGCCATCCACCTATTCCGAATTGAAAAGACCTATGGACCGAAAACCTTTTTTCACTTATACAAAGGCAGGTAACTCGACCTAAACGGGTAATGGTAGGATTCGTGTCCACAATATGCATCCCCGATACCAATGTATATGCAAAATTTGAAGAATACCCCGAAACAAAGTACTCAAACTATCGATAGGAAACACCCAAAATACATTTTTCATAGCTATTAAGGGCAGATAACTCAAAACCAAGGATGGTCAGGGTGGTTTTCCTTAGCCACAATATGTTTCATTTAATAGTCTATGTATCTATATATTCCATTTAGTAAAGGAATGATAGGCAAAAAATCATTTATGGGTAACTGTTAACGCCAATAACTCAATGTTAACATTTTGTCCATTAACAAGCATAAATCACACATCTCCAATACCAATGTTTTTACAGAATTTGAAGAAAATACTCCAGTTATCGATCAAAAACCCACAAAAACTACTTATTATAGAATAACTCCGTAACTCTGTCAAAAGTTGACATAGTTTGCCAATAACAAACCCAAACCGGACACCCCCTATATATATGTGTATGCAAAATTAAAAGAAAAAAAAATCCGCCAAAAATATCGACCGGAAATGGTGCGGACGGACGGTGAACATCGGAAGGTAAATCAATACTCACCACTATTGTGTGACGGAAGTTAAAATGATATAGTCTATTCATTAAATAATGTTCGTTAGAATATTTTTGAAATCAGCAAAACTTTAACAGACCCCAGCTCCTGAACATAAACTCGGCAATTTATGTAATATCTGGGTTGATAACACTGTGTTGACGTGTCGATAAGGATTTCTTTCAATAAAATAATCTTTCGGACAACTACTTTTAATCAATAAGGCAATGAAATGTCCGATACAAGCTCACCCCGACTCCGCTGAAATACAGGTCTCAACCCAATCCGCTTATTTCAAACAGTTCAAAATCACATAGAAATGATAAAGAAACAGGACAATATTCATTCCTTTTTCACAGCGGCGATAGTAAACCCTTTTTCACATCGGGGATCATTGATATCAGGACGGAAGCAAAGTCACACAAAAACAATGGGGGACGGGTGTATTTAGTGATTTATATCATAGTTACTATGAACAATATAAATATTAGAAAAGTTTAGTTTGCGTAAGCGAAGAAGCTATAATTTGTTGTATATCTACGGAACCCGGGAAGGGACATGATTTTTTTTTATTTTTATTATGTTGTGCGGACAAGATAATATCTTGTGCAGACAACTAATATCTTGTTTGCACAACATATTATCTTGTGCGCACAAGATATTAAGTTGAGCGAACAAGATATTATCTTGTCCGCACAAGATAATATCTTATCCGGACAACATAGATCTTGTGCGGACAAGATAAATTCTTGTTCGCACAACTTAATAATATCTTGTCCGCAAAAGATCATATGTTGTCCGCACAACATAAATTATGTTGTCCGCACAAGATAATATCTTGTCTGCACAACATATTATCTTGTTCGCACAACTTAATATCTTGTTCCAGCAACATATTTAAAAAAAATATGTCCCTTCCAGGGTTCGTCGTACATCCATGGTGTACGACGAATTACTGGTAAGGCACCTCTCAATGCTATCCCCACATAGGGAAGGGCGAGCCTGTTCTGGGAACTTCGACAAATGGGAAATTTCGGGGTCAGATAACCGTCCAATGAGTCACTGAGTTGCAAATTCCTTTAAATCATTTAAGCCCCGCCAAGCGAATTTGTGTCTTCGAGCATTCCGTCATGACAAATTTTTACTGCGCATGCCCAGCCATTCAGAGGGGCCAGGGATATGACTTTCTGTCTGAAGGTTCCTCTTGATTCACTCCTTGTATGAACGAGCAGCGAAGGTTCTGGCGAGACTGCGCGGATGCGCAGGCTCGCCTGAACCTTCGCTGCTCGCATAGGCGATAAGTACCAAAATCGCTTGACGGGGCCCATTTTATCTCGCAAAGAATATTTATATAAAGGAGCAGTCCATTTCAAATTTTAGGGTTGTCGGGGCTGACAATTATTTCTAAGAAAATGAAAAACAGTTCAGACACTGAACAAATACGGGTCTTCGCTGTTTGTTGGTGTCAAGATTTTAGAGATTCCTTATTTAACAGTTTAAATTTTCGTTTTGCTTCTTTTAAGAAGTAACGAGTGTCCCCCCCCCCCCCCCCTGCAAAGAGTTAAAGAGTTATGTCAAATTACTCAAGGTCGATATGTTTTGCCTATCTTATCCCAAGGATATGCCCGCCACCCGACCTCCAGGGGAGGTTTTTTAAGCTCCAGGTGAGGAGGCATTATAACTTTAGTTAAAGGATAAGTTTACTTATTTCTTGCCAGAGGTACATGTATATAGTGTGGGTTCTGGTTAGAATTGCATTCTAACAAGTACCCACAACATATGTTTCATAAAGATATAAGAAAATATCCCTTAACGCTCTGCATGATGGGTAGTTTTCTGCAGACGACATTTTGAAGCATTTTTCTTATTTTTCCCCACAATTCATGATTTGACATCTCATGCAAGTTGCATGAAATGTCATGTCCTGTTTTCTGGGAAAACAAAAAAAAATATCAACAAGTTGTCATCTGCCGAATGGTAAACTATCCTTGTTCCACCACCTTATCTAAATTTATTGGAGAACAATGATAGATGCATAATACCAAGCAGGGACATGACGTAATTATGACGTCACATTAACGTCATAATAGCGTCATGACGGTTATGCAACGTCACATCAACGTCGGTGCAACGTCATGACGTTGCGCCGACGTTGATTTGACGTTACCCTAGCGACGTGTGCCTGCTGGGTATGAACTAAGCCGCGACACAAAAATGGTAATGACAAAGATTTGCTTGTCTGTCTCAAGAGTAACATTTGAGCCATGTTGGCCCTTATAATTGACCTGACAGCGAAGGCTCTGGTCAAACTGCGCGGTGGATGCACAGTCTGATCTGAGCATTACCTGGCCGTTTATATTATAAACTACCTTTTTCATGGATCGACTCAGTGAAGAAGCTAATTAAACCTAAACAACGAAACTCTCGTCTTATCCGAACACAAATTGACCATTTGCTTGTGGTGCCCCTACAGTTCCTACAGTTCCTAAGCCCTGGCGAGCCCACCACGGTAGTCTTTGAGTTGGCAATGCGGTCCTTGCTTGTGAGGTGGCCCCAGAATTCATTATCAAGGGCACACACCTTTGTCTATTCCAGTCACAACGTAAATACTGGGAGCCGCACGTGTTAGAATTCTGAATACAAGTAGGCCGCCTCTCGTATCTGTAAATTCTACGAGTAAACATACTGTTTATACCATCTATTACCAGAAGTCTACCCAGTCCCATAGCAGCCAGGGGCTGATGGGTTTGCTCACCAACTATTCGAGGATAGTCCCTTGAGGGATCTATCCCCATTCTGCCTTGATTTTGTCTAAATTCTTCCCACAAGGAATCGATGAAAGCGTGATGCGTCCAAAATATTGGATCATATGACGCTGATTCTATTCGACTCATCTGTTCACCGACAAATACATGGACATCATTATGTAATTCCTCGACGTTCGATGCATCCGGGGCATTTGGATTTGATATGTCTGCCAAGAGTCGTTGGGACATAATGTTCTGGATATCGAGTGGAGTCATTAGCCGTCTATCGTTCCCTACATCCCGTCGTAATGGACCAAAAGGTGTTGACCAGAATGAAAAAGGACCTGCAAATAGACCAAAAATATTCATGTCACCGAGAATTACGTTTATTGGCTGTCATATATGCGTTCCTTTTATAATATCAAAATGCAAGTCGTTGTTGGAGTCTAGCTGCCTGTTTCTGTTGTCTGTTCCAAGGCAATCCTTCTGTTGCGGTCTACCATGTTATAGTTCGTGTATGCATTGCTGATAACGTTTGTATTTTAGATAGTCGTTTGACCATTTTTGTGGGAAACCGTTTGGCTTTCCGCTTGAGACGTTTTTATAATGCGGAGGTCGCTGTTTCTTTCTCTTTTGTGTCTTGGATGGGCGATCGGGGGTAATATTGCGGTCACTGCTATCTTAAAAGGGTGTGCAAGTCCATTATTACTTTTGATTAAGTACATCGCAAATGCCCACAGAAGACGTTGTAAATAACTGTCCTATGTGAGGTTAGCGGGACGGCGTAATTATATTACACATAGCAATGCAACAATGGCGTTGATAGCAGGCAACTCAAATCCTGTACAAATAGCAAAATCCGTCATTCTAATGCATAATATGCCATAGAAAACACGGGGCGCAAAACGCCAGTTTGAGTGTGTTCATAAATGAACGCACGTTACGCCATGCCCTAACAATATGCACCAGTTAGGCCTTTACTATCAGCAGACCATAAAATCACCACGTCTGCTTGGATCGCCATGAACATTAGAAAAGGGTACTAGAAGGACACTTTTTATTTGCTGTGGCGAATCAGATTCTTTTTTCTTTTTTCACCTCGGGCGTGACTTGTTTTATAATTAATATCGCACTGGCATTTTAATTTTAATTATGAATGCATATTTATGTTGACTGTGGTTTTCGCCTTGAGTCAACATGAACTGGCATACTTTAGTAAAGTGCACTTACTGTGCTGTGAATGCAAGCTTTTGTAATACATTGAGGATATTTACTTATTTGAGATGAATACCAAAATACTTCATCCCGTGTGTTTTCACGAGAGCGTAGCACGAAGCACGAGTGAAAATTCTAATGTTTTCAACAAACGACATTAAATATTTTTGACATTTATCGAAAAAAAGGTAAATTTATATGTTAGTTTGGCGATGTAATGTGATTGATTAGCTGTTCGTTACATGCTTCGCACTCGTGAAAATTTTTCAACACACTCGTCTAAATATGTTCACAAAACAATACATGAAACATTGGTATTTATCGAAAAAAAAGAGTATTTTTATACATTTTATACGACAAATAAACCTAAAAAGTATTTCCTGCAGCAAATAGGAAAATAACACGGCCAATACTATTTCACTGTGAAAATTTCACCTTTATTTGTTACCAGTCAGTGTAATGAACATCAGAAAAGTAGTCAATTGGTGATGTCAAAAAATGCACTATCCGCAGAGGAGTGTTATTGTAATGACGGCGACCGCCCATCGGGGCTTGAAGAAATAGATGGGCTGCTTGATGCTTCCACGCAGAGCTGAAACCGACCCGCACATAAGTACTGCTAAACCGCTTAGAGGATCTAAATCTGCCCATGAAAAGCGGTGCGAGGTGGACCGTCCATGCTTATAAACCCTATTGGTTTCATTGGGCGGCAGGGTTTGAGATGTCATTTCATCTCAATGTTGGGTAAAAGCCACAACGTCTCCAAAATGACATATTAAGTGTCGAAGGGGACATTTAACCTCAAATCAAACAAACACATTGTAATGAGATATGCATTGGTTTCACTGCTAAGTATAAAATAAAGTGTTGTAACTTCAGTGACTCAGAAGCACGAGAGAAAATTCTAATGTATTCAGCACACGAGATGAAATATTTTGATATTTATCGAAAAAAGCTAAATTTTCTATTTATTTTATACGTGACTTTGGCGATGTAATGTGATAGAACAGCTGTTCATTACATGCTTCACATTCGTGAAAATATCTGACGCTTTCAACACATTCGATGAATAATGTTTACAAAAGAGTACATGAAATATTGGTATTTATCGAAAAAAATTTTTTTTATAGATTTTATACGACAAACAAACCGAAAAAGTAGTCCCGGCGGCAAATGTGAAAATAACACGGCCGTGATATATTTTAAAACTGTAAAAATATTATTTTACTGTGAAAATGTCATCTTCATTTGTTACCAGTCAGTGAAATGAACATCAGAAAAGTAGTCATTTGGTGATGTGATAAAAATGCACTATGCGTTATTATAATGAGATATGCATTGGTTTCACTGCTAAGCCGTATTCTATTTTTATGGAGTTTATCGATGTGTAAACTCCGGCGAATCAATCACTAACTTAGCTGTCGGGTTTCATGCAGTTTGTGACTGATTCGCCGGAGTTCACACATCGATAAAATCCATATTGGTGTGTAAACTCCGGCGAATCACTCGCAAACTTTGCATAAAGCTCTTCAGGCTTCGTGCAGTTTGTGATTGATTCGCCGGAGTTCACACATCGATGAAATTCATTCCAATATATAAATCGCCTATTTTATCCGACCATATTTTGTCTTGGGCCACTGAAATAAATTTCTAGGGTTTCAAGAAAGAGTTCGAAAAAATCTGAGCGCTCGATGTCTGATATGTTCTATAAAGGGTTATCCTTTGGAAGCAAGGAATAAACCACGGAGCTGGAAAATATGGAGTGTACGTTTTTCTGAAGTGAAGTGAAGGCAGTGATATGGAATCGATACATTAACATGTAACCTACATCGAATGTACAGGATTTACATAATGGTGTCATATTTTATATCTGTACTGCCCTTAACGAAATCACACAACTTCATTATGAAGACACGCCTATACAAATATATTGTGAATTTTAACGCAAAAAAACACGAAAATTTTAAGGTGAAAAATTGTAATATTTTTCTTATTTCTGCTCAAAATATAGATTGCGGGAGCACGTTAGAACCGCATCATTGACGCGATTCCAACGAGTACCGACAATCTATATTTTAGAGCAGAAATAAGAAAAATACTGTTTGCCCACGTAAACCCAGTCTTACTACATAAAAGTGGGTCATAAAATCATTGATCCCATCGTGGAATTTTGAAAATATTTGAGGATCACTGATGAGGCCTAAATGGCCGAAACTAGCTAGTCTGGCCCAGAAAACATGTACACTCCATGTTTTCCAGTTCTTTGGTGTATTCCTTGCTTCCAAAGGATAACCTTTTTTAGAACATATTCAAGAGGATCAGAATTATATAGGCGTGGTTTCGTATTGTCAGGCACTTTGACTGGTTCGCAGAAAGACTACCTTTCATACTGACTTTCATGTCAGGCAATAATAAGTTACTGTTATTGTTGATGCTACAGATAAGCTGATACTACATACCGGATGAAACTTGTCCATTGGCAGTTCCCATGAAGAGCGGAGAGAACAATATAGATTGTCTGGGGTCTGAAAGAGCTTGTTCTATCGTGTTGTCCCAGTAGGGGATTGTCACGTTGGCTACTTTTTCACGCAATGCATTCTCACACCTGGAAAAGTAAACAATCGGATATATGAATGCAGGAAGTATTACCTACAAAGACTGAGCTTATAGAACAGCTGAATATGAATGTGCTAATATGTTGATACTGCTACACGACAAAGCTATTTCACAATTTTGGATACACTTAAAGGGTTCATGAATAACATACAAAAGCAATCTAGTTCTTCTGTCGCGATTTATTTTTGTTGTGGTTTGTCTTTGAGTGATTGTATCGCTTATATTATTTTGTTTTGGATAGCCGGTTGGCCATTTTGTGGGAAAATAACTGTCCTTTTGGCTTTCCGTTATTGGTTTTTCCATAAGAGTCTGTTGTTTCATGTTTGCGTTTCT
This sequence comes from Lucinisca nassula, assembly GCA_963580285.1. NCBI lineage: Eukaryota > Metazoa > Mollusca > Bivalvia > Lucinida > Lucinidae > Lucinisca > Lucinisca nassula. The sequence continues at coordinate 53,679,632 of OY757017.1, forward strand.
TTTCCTTTGGTGTCTCTGATGGGAGCTGTGGGTTAATTGTTTCGATTCCTGATCATTGCATTCACTTCTATTGTTTATATATGTCGTTTGTCAGACTGGAATCTAGGCCAGATAAGAATTCCAATCTGGCTAGGCAGATTCTGGATCCTAAAAAATGGGACACACAAATGCACATGTTTATATATATTGTTCACTAAGTCTTTTTTTCCAATGGTAGACTATTTCCATAAGGGAATAATAATAACCAACCACATGTTTTACTTCAACTTTTTACCAAATTTTCGAGGGCCTCCCCTCTTCATCAGGGTTATTAAGACACCACACTCTACATTTTACGTGACTTTCTAATATGGCCTTCCAATGTTTGAGACCAATGTTTGTGTTTTGTTAGTGGTGAGCCATATTGGAAAGGCGTGTAAAATTAGAGTGTCCATTAAAACCCTGATAAAGAGGGATGACCCTCGAAAATTTTGTAAAGAGTTGAAGTAAAACAAGGGTGGGAATTCTTTTATTATTATTATTATTACTACAAATAACACTATTTAGTATGCTAGAACAGTCTCTGAATTATGTTTACTTAAAACTGTAACACCTTTCATAATCGATACAGTCACTTGTTTCGCAAATGAATGTCTTCATATTCACCATGAATTTTATTATATTTTCATTTTATGTATTTGTTAAATAATTTACTTTCATCTTTTGTTCTTAGATTATTTTATTTTATTGTCTTTCACACCTTACTATCTGTGCCAGATGGGCAAATGGTCACCTATACAAATAATAAAAGATGAATGCAGTGTATTGAAGTCGATTATTGAATTAAGCAACTTAAAATATATTTCAAAACATAATCTAAAAAGCAAAAACAAGAGGGCCATGATGGCCCTGGATCCCTGGATCGCATACATGATCCACAGAGTAAGTAGTTGGCCCCGGGGAGGGCCATTATTGACCCCAGGGCTATAATGTGCATAATGTTGAGGGAGGTCTACCAAGAGAGCCATGATGGCCCTGGATCGGTCACCTGATCCATAGTGTAACAAGTGGGCCCCAGGGAGGGTCATTATTGGTCCCAGGGCTTTAATGTGCATAATGTTGAGGGAGGTCTTAAAGGTGAAGCTTCATACCAAACATCAACAAAGGCTATTATTTGAACAATCTTGGCAAAGGTCCACTAGTTGAAGCTACACACCAAATATAAAAAAAACTTGGCCTTGCGGTTTCAGAGAAGAAAATTTTTTTAAAGATATTCCCTACATAAGCCTATGCAAAACCAAATGGCCCCAGGCCTATATAAGTCTATGTAAAACCAAAGGGCCCCGGGGTGGCGGCATTTATGGTCCCAGGGCTATAATTTGAACAATCTTGGTAGATGTCCACTAGATGAAACTCCACACAAAATATCAAAGACCTGGGCCTTGCAGTTTCAGAGAAGCTTTTTAAAGATTTCCCTTTATAAGTCTATGTAAAACCAAAGGATCTCGGGGCGGCGACAGTTTTGGTCCCAGGGCTATAATTTGCACAATCTTGATAAAGGTCAACTAGATGAAATTTCACACCAAATATCAAAGACCTTTGCCTTGTGGTTTCAGAGAAGAAGTTTTTTTAAGATTTTCCCTATATAAGTCTATGTAAAACCAAAGGGCCCCGGAGCGAGGTCATTTTTGGTTTCAGGGCTGTAATTTGAACAATCTTGATAGAGGTCCACTAGATGAACTTTCACACCAAAAAGCAAAGACCTAGGCCTTGTGGTTTCAGAGAAGAAGATTTTAAAACACTATCCCTATATAAGCCTATGTAAAGCCAAAGGTCCCCGGAGCAGGGGCATTTTTGGCCAAAGGGCTATAATTTGAACAATCTTGGTAGAGGTCCATTAGATGAAGCTTCATAGTAAATATCAAAGTTCTCGGTCTTGCGGTTTCAGAGAAGAAGATTTTTTAAAGATTTTCCCTTTATAAGCCTATGTAAAACCAAAGGGCCCCGGGGCGGGGGCATTTTTTGCCCCTGCCCTTTAATTTGAACAATCTTGGTAGGGGTCCACTAGATGAAGCTTCATACCAAATATCAAAGACCTGGGCCTTGTGGTTTCAGAGAAGAAGATTTTTTAAGTTTTCAGTGAAAAAAATCTATTTTTGGCTCCTGTGCCCTAGATGTGAAACGGACCGGAACCATTTGAACAACTTTGAAAGGGGACCACCTAAGGATCATTCCTATGAAGTTTGGTCAAAATCCGATCAGTGTTTTAGGAGGGAGGATATGTCGTTTAAAGAAATTGTTTACGCACGCACGGACGGACGCACGACAGACAAAAAGTGATCCCAAAAGCTCACCTCGTCACTACGTGACGGTGAGCTAAAAATGGTGGTGGTGTGTGTGTATGAGTGTTGGGGCGGTATGTTTTTTTTTATTTTTACACACAAATACAATATGCATCTAACCACCATCAAAATTACTGAGCTAATAAATAAACGTTTACTACATATAATTATGAATATATAACTTTAACAAATATATTCTAGTTTGGTCTAGAGAGATCCACAAACTGCCTAGTCAAACTGGAATTCCAGTTTTGGCCCAGACAGATTCTGGATCAGCCTGGACTAAATAAGGATTCTTATCTGGCCAAGACCGAATTGGAATTCTAGTTTGGATTAGGCAGATCCAGATCTGCCTAGGCAGATTCCGGATCTATATAGATTCCAATCTGGTCTACGAATATTCACGTTTCAAGGCAGCCATTCGGTTGCGGTGTCCTGTCTGCCCATTCCCTTTGTAATGTTGTTGTGCTTAGTGTGTTGTGTTCGTGTGTCTGACCTCGTGTCACTAAATCTTTCTATTCTCTCTTTTCGATGATTGTTTGTTCCAGCGTGACTATTCCTTACCTTTTCTTGCAGTCTTATAAGGACAGCAAAAAAATTCTTCGCTCTTACAAATTTTGCAAAAAATTATTTTGTCTACATCAAGTGTAATGTAACATCTAGTGTCGTCTAGTAAGAGACCACCTTTGGATCTGTTAAAAAAGGAGGTCATGAAGACCACTTCTGAACAAATCAAATGGTTGTAGGTGTGAATAATGAAGTTTATAAAGGTGGGTGATGTGAATAATGGAATTTTTCATAGTGAGTTTGGCACAAACATACTTCTAAACAATACCGATATTAACTGTAATATGCTGTCTCTTGATATATTCGTAACTTACAGAACTAGATAAACTCTGTGCCAGCCCAGAAAATTTGGTCCTCCGTGGGCAGCTTGGGCAGTGTTCAAGTGATGCATAGAGGCAAGGGCATCATATTTATTTGGTGGAACACTCTGCAAAATAGAAGAAACATATGTTATGCCCTAGTGTTTAAATATCCGTTTAGATATAGGAATATACAGACCAACAATGTTTAGTTTTAAACTTTATACTCAGAGGTTTCGGGGCAACTATACTTGAGTCGGTTGTGCACTTTGAAAGTCGTTCAATGGAAACCCAGAGTATATTGACGCCAGACATAGTTTGACCATGTCAGTTTATACGCGGTTTGGATTTACCTACACATGCTGGTTTTACCCTGAAGCCTACATGCGGATCAGTTTTCTATTGTTATTATATTTGGTACCGCACTAAAACTGAGGGGGAGGGTTGAAATTTCATGAACTCCGAAGTTGAAGCCCCTCAGTAGTTTCACTACTGACTGTCCCAATGCAGTCGTTCTTTTGCAGTGTCTTTTTGTTTATTGGCCTTGTGTCGTTGATATGTTTTTGTCTGCACCTCCATGTCGCTTACTTTCTTGAGGGCGTTCTTTGATTGCGGCCTTTCCTGAGTGGCCTTTATTACTGGTTTTCGCCTACGAATTCCTTTTTAAGTTTTTAAGCCATTAATGGAGTATCAGACCAAAGCTCCGGACGTTTGCCCCCAGCTCATTTGCCCCCCTCCCCCCCCCCCCCCCTCCCCCAATGAAAAAATGCATTGATGGACACCCCCTCCCAGTTTTAAATGCGACCCGGACATATGCCCCCCAGAGTTTTGGTATTTTGGTATGGACATCTGCCCCGCCCCACCAGTGCTTATTATGCATGTGGATATTTGTCCCCCGTGCTTATTTCAATACAAAATGATGATCAAAGGATTTTACATTGTAATTATGATTAAGAATAACAAACAAGTACTTATTTAATCTTACTTTTTACCAAATCACACTTTCATTCTTTTCGTTTACCTGTAGACAAGTGTGTTTGGCCTTTTTAAAAATGACAATGACATTAATATGTTTGTGCCTGAATAAATATTTTGACTTTGCTTGATTAAACTCAATTTAGGTAATTTCACATAAAATGATTTTGAAATAGAAATAATTGTTAGAAATTAATTATACATGTACCTGTTTAACTTGTAATATTGGCGATTTTTTTTTATATTTTCCATATTTTTGCTCGTACAATCATTAGAACTACCTCATTGAGGTGGTTTCTAGGGGTACCCAAATAAGTAAAATAATGTATACCCCATTGAAATCCCCATTGTATCCATTGCAACAACACATCAGTGTGTTATGATAGCACCTCTAAAATCTGTGGAACTAGCATTTTTCATCTTTTTATCCCAGTACATGTACTTATACTCAGCTGGAGTCAAATTCATCGCTGGTAATATTTTTTTCTAATAAGTATAAATAAAAAAACAGATATTTTCTCCTTGGTTTTCGGCCAGGGTGAATCTGGAGTGAGGGTTGGGGGGGGGAGCAAGTGTCACTTTCTGAAATAAGCACTGGGGCAAATGTCAATACCAAAAATAAACGGGGGGGGGGGGCAAATGTCCGGGTTGTATTTTCAACTTGGGTGGGGTGGGGGGGAATGTCCGTTAATACACTTTTTCATTGGGGGTGGGGGCAAATGTCCTGGAATCATGACGCTTATCCGTACTGTTGAAATCTTTTATGAAGATCACTGATTAGGCAATGGTGTCATTTATCTGAATGTTGGGTAAAAGTCCCACAGAAAAGGCAACAACGTCGCCAAAATGACCTAAACTAGTGTTGACATGAATGTTAAGTAGAAGTAAAACAAAGATCTGGAATCGATACAATTAACTTACTCCACCCATCAAAGACACCAAGGGGAAAGAAACACAAACAAGAAGCGACCAGACCATAATGGAAACCTAAACAGAGGAATGCCATAATGACAGTTACTTTCCCACAAAATGGCCAAATTGCCATCCAAAATAAAAAGACACAAGTGATACACACAGTAAGTAACAAACAACAACATAAATAAACCGCCACAGAAGAACCGCATTGGAACGGTCCGTGGAAAGAATTCCATTTGGTGGTGGTGGGGGGGGGGGGGGGGGGGGGGCTTAAATCGATTTTACATGGCCATAATCCTCGCCCTTACCTCTGTCGCGGTATACACTAATTTTGTTTAGTCCGCATGAAGGCTTCCTAACTCATCAGTGTAACATCTCCGAGAACATACAAATAAAAAAAAACTACAGAGATGAAACAATGCCCCCGCCCATAGGGGCTTGAAGAAATATACGGGCTGCATGATGCTTCCACGCAGAGCTGAATCCGGCCCTCACACTAGTACTGGTAAATCACTTAGAGGATCTAAGCCTGTCCAGGAACCGCGGTGCGAGGCGGACCGTCCATGCTAATAAATCCTATTGCTTTCATTCGGCGACAGGGCTTGGGATGTCATTTCATCTCAATGCCGGGTAAAAGTCCCTCAAAACTGGAAGCAACGTCTCCAGAATGACCTTTACAGTGTTGGCGGGGACGTTAAACCTCAAATCAAACAAACAAACAGAGATGAAACAAGGTTGAGGACTCGACAGCATACAACAACAGAATTGCTGGAGCAAAAGAAAACCAACAGTCAGACTCCGAGGGGCCCGACCAAAGACGGGGCATCAGGCGCCAACCAACATAAAGAATACTAAAATAAAAAAAAATTCCATTGATGTTTTTACGCTGGAACCGTCATATTATCTTAAGCCCGACCCACCGGTGCGCAATCAAAGAGGGAAGCAAAGTTGCCAACCGTGATTGGGTTAACCACCATGCATGCAGTTTGTTTTATAACATTTATGTTGTACCCAATCTTTATATATCGACGAACGATTGTACGAAATTGGGTACTAAAGTCATTACAGGCATGTATTTTTCTAAAGGGGGAGTTCCAGCCTATAGTAAATTTCCATAGGGTTCTGCCCACGCACAGATTTCAATGATATTTTGCATAATTAATGCCTGGTTAAAGACTGTTCATTATTTAGCTATTTCACTCTTATATCTGTTTTCATTATAAATCTACAATGTTTTGTTTATTTCCACATCCGAAAATAGGGGTACCATCAAGCAAGTGTATATATACTCAACAACTTCTTATGTTTGGGAGTTATTTTGTTCTCAGGCATCGCAGTAGTCATTTGTGATTATTTTTGTATCATATTTGCTATTGTTCAGTTGAAGGTCCGTAGATCATGATCGATTTCATATGGAGAAGGCCCCAGATTTCACAACCATAAAATCTTTTGGAGTATATTTGACTTTTAATTTCACATTGTTGCAGTTTTTGTCACCCCATCATTTTAATATGAAAATTGCCCATATATGTGTAGAACATTTTGTCAAACTTTCTTGAAAATCTGAGACCGGTAACATACTGCATTTGAACATTGAATAGTAATGGTCAGATTTTTTTTTTTTTTCAAACCATTTGTAGATATGGTATAACATTTTCAATCGAGAAATTGTTCGCCAATATATATATATACACATGAATATATGTACGTTTAACCCTTGATTGTATAGTATGAGTTCATTTGATCAGCATTTGTATCAGTTATGGTACCCTGGTGAACACCAAAAACACAATTAATTTTGAGCGTTCATTAACAATTCAATCAGATTTTATTTAAAAAAATATATTTCATTTCTTAACAGGCGGTTTTGCATTTAAAGTAATCCTAAAGCCTGCTGAAGCTTATTATGACAAAGATTGTTGAAATGGCAAGTAAAATGGATGGTTCTGTAAACCAGACAATTTCGCTTAACTCTCTGAACTGATGCAGTCTACTTTAAAAGTTTGAAAAGTCTGATTGTCATACCTGAGTTTGAAAAGTCTGATTGTCACACCTGAATGGCACAACTTGCTTGAATGGCCAAGAGCAAAGATGTTTATTATGGTTGGGCCAGGTATGTCATAATACCACAGACAATATTTTCTGATCGTTTGACTCACTGTATACACAGATTACTGTAGACAAAATGGAAACACAATTGTTTTGGTTCTTTAACAATGCCTCCGCAAAATCTGAACTAAAGCACAAACAAATCTAGCCAGCTGTGCAAATCAGTGTCAAAAAGTTATATTCTTAAATATGATGAGCAAAGGGTATATTTGCTATCAGTATTATAGAAACATATAAAGCCAACTGCAGATTTTGGCTCAGAAATATGCTAATTGTACAGCTAACAGCTGATTTACGCCATTTGCAAAAATTGATGAATACAGAGCTAGAAAACTTAACATAGATGGCAGGTACTGCATACAGATGACTATAAATGCGAATTGTATTACAAAACTAAATATAATATAAGCTATCAAATGAATTAGTTACAGCCACTCGCTTCCATCTATTTCATTTAGGGAAGTGTATACCAAATGACCAAATGCCAATTTTACAACTAGTTACAGTGTGATTAGCTCTGCATTTATTTTGAAGACAAGGACACTGTAGCTTACACTTTTGCAGACGTTATAATGAACCTAGAAAAAAAATGCAGAAAATGATCTCACAAAACCTTTGTTGTGGGAACGGAGTCTCTTTGACCAAGTGATGTAAGAAAAAATTACCAACACATGGACCGATCAATCATTAGAAAAAATCGAAAAATCAGTCTGTCCCTTCACAGTTTGCAATTTATTGGCTGCTGTTTTTTTATTTTAAAGAAGAAAATGACAACAACAAAATAATTAAAGAAAGAAATATGAATATGAAAGTAATTTATTAAGCAGATTCAATCTGTCATTGCGTATTACTGACATCAAGTGTCCTTGTACTGCGGGGTTTAAAAATATACAGAAAGACCAAATAAAACAGGGCAAAAAGATCCACTTTGTCTTAGTCCTATTGTGCCATAATGTAATTTTTTCAGGATTATCATTTTTGCAATACTGTCAACATCAACATTCATCATGAACAGTGCATAGATGCATTTTATTTTTTCTGTTTAAAATGTTTGGATTGAACTTGTATACTTTGCTAATGTATGTTCTCATTTACTTAAGTCAAACTAAAACTCCTGTCTGTAAACAGTGTCTTTTTTTTTTTTTTTTTTTTTTTGGGGGGGGGGGTGTGGGGTTGCCAGGTGGTGTGTGTGGGGGTGGGGGGAGGAGAGTTTTATTACAGAAATGCCTATGCTTTGTGCGATAAGGTGGCACTAATTGGTCATTAAAAACACAATAAAACTACACTTTAAGGCAATCTTGTCCCCTTATGTTGCAAATGATTTTAGCACAAAAATAGACCTGAACCCATATCTAGCAATCAAAAACAATGTTACCGGTTCCTGACTTTTTTGAAATTTGTTTGCTATACAGAGGATATATATGGCCTATTTTATATGCAATATCTTGGGGTGACAAGATCAGTAACACCTCTAATACTTATGATGAAAATCTCATTTTTTATCAATTTTCATGAAAAGTAGAAGAAATTTTGTAAATAAATTTATCAGAAAAATTAAAAGACATAGACACATTTACATTTTTTGTATTAGATTGATCCTTATAGAGTTCTGTTGCTAATCAAAGCAACAGAATTTGAAAATAATCATACCTATTGATTTAAGACTGAAAAGTTCACAGGTGTGTATGACCTCTACAGGGGACTACCCCAGGGAGCTCTCCTGAGGCCTACAGTAATGTATCAAATGAAACAAAGTTATATATATAGTTAGCAGTCCTCAAGTAAACAACAACTGAAGTTTCAAGAAAATCTGTGCGTGGGCAGATTTGGAACTCCCCCTTTATATACTAACTCACCATAGAATTCGGGTTCCGATAGACCTTGCTGCAGAAGTGTTTTAAGTCCAACATTGAATTTTGAAACCTCAATTCAAACAAACACTGATGAGGCCTAGTTGGCCTAACTAGTCTGGCTCACAAAACCCGGCTTATGACTTTCAGATGCGTTACAATCGACGGCCATTTTTTAGGAACTTACTCAACTGAACATACGTGTATTTTCGTTTGCACCACAACAAAATTCCTTTGACGCCCGTTTCGTTTTTCTCATCGAATGAAAGTTTTACCCAAGTTAACCCCTCTTTATATGGAGAAAACTATGAATACAATGTATGACTGGACAATTGGGGTGGTACTGTGTAATGTGTTAGACTCGGAATTATTTTCAAAGTAGAGCAAGTCGGTGGCGCGCCATTGCATATCCCCACACCATGAAAATCATGTTAAAGTGAATGAAAAAAAAATAATTCCTTTTGACCTCTTGTGACCCCAAGACATGACTTGGGGCAAAATTTCGTACCACTATTCTACTTTTCATTACCATCGATTTGATAAGCAACATAACTATAAACAAAACAGATATTTGACCCCTTGAGCAGTGTCAGGCCCCAACCCCAGGGGGTGAAAATTTCAAGTATGTTCCTCCAGTCCTCATACATAAGGCTCGAACCCACAGCGTGAGAGACCTTAAGATAAAGAGACCACGCTCTTACCGTCGAAACGAGTCAACCTTTGGTGGAATGAAGGGCGGGACTTTCTACGTGTTATATCAGGTTATGCCAGTTGCCCGAATAACAATTACTTTTGTGTGTGGCATTGATTCTCAGCCGGTACTTGAGAATATAATGCGAGGTCCATTTGGATAACATCAAAAATTAGTCATTATATGGAAATATGTTCTTTAAAAGGGATATCCTTTGGAAGCGATGTCTGCAGAACAAAACTGAAAACTGTAGAGTGTACAAATTGTTTCTGGACCAGACTAGCTAGTTTCGGCAAATTAGGCCTCATCAGTGACCCTCAGATATTTTCAAAATTCCGTAGTGGAATCAATGATCCGAGAGGACCAGAAAATATCCGTTTATTTGGTGTGTTATTTGCTTCCAAAGGATCTAACTATTCAGAACTGATTCAGCTTCACTGCAGCTGGTGTAGGTTCGTGTGGAGGCCGTAAAAAGTCTCCCCGTACGTCATCATAGTGCAGATAATATTTTCTGGTCCTTTGGGATCAATGAGATCATTTATTATCATTTTGAAAATAGAGTTCTGCTTAACCGGTGCTGGTGGGGGTGGGGCGTGGCGGGGCGGGGCGTGGTCGGTGTTGCACGTGTCAGTACTGGTCATAAACAGACTCAATAAAACCGAGTCTTTTATTTTTTGGTGTATTCTTTGCTTCCAAAAGATCTAACAATTCAGAACTTATTTATTCGAGAGAATCTCTGGAAACTCATATATTTTCATATGCCTATTAGAGCCACTTACCGTATCTTGCTTTAACAGTCTTATAGCCGAATGGAAATTATTGCGTTCAGTATCAGAAAGCATGCGATATTCTTTGCGCACGCGCAGTTCTCCTTCCGGTGGGAGGTAGAAGAGTGAGTTGAGCCAGGTCAGGAACCTTGGATTCAGCGATCTGAAATAAACATTAGACAGTCGAACTTCAATAACTCGAATACCCTTATGACCATCAAAATGTGTTCAAGATAGGAGAAGTTCAAACTGCAGAGGTTTAATCATAGTTTCAGGTCATGAACCATGATGGGGATTAGTTAAGAATATCATTACGATCTTCTATAAAATAAAGGCATGCTGTGTGTACTCATTAGAATCGCCTCATGATTTTGTTTGTTTGATTTGAGGTTTAACGTCCCCGTCAACACTGAAAAAGGTCGTTTTGGAGACGTTGCCTTCAATTTTGTGGGACTTTTACCCGATATTGAGATGAAATGACGTCTCAAACCCTGTCGCTCAAGGAAACCAATAGGGTTTATAAGCATGGACGGGCCGACTCCCACCGCTTTGCCTAGTCAGGTTTAGATCCTCTAAGCGGTTTACCAGTATTCGTGTGCGGTCGGATTCAGCTCTGCGTGTAAGCATCATGCAGCCCATATATTTCTTCAAGCCCTGATTGGCGGGGGTTAAAATTGCTTTTATCTTATCACTAGAACTAACATTTTTCAGTTGAAAATATTTTTTTGTTCTTATTTCTAGTCCAAATGTAGATTGTGAGTGCTCGTTAGAACCGCCTCATTGAGGAGGTTCTAACGAGTAGCCACAATCTTTTTTGAGCAAAAATAAGGAAAATAATGGATACCGCTGTAAACCCACTCTTCTCTATAGAAAATAGAACATATTTAACGTCACTACAGCTGGTGTCTGGGAATGTGAGGCGGCCGTAAAAAGTCTACCTACCCTACATCATAGTATAGTTTATATTTTCTTATCCTTTGGGATCATTGATTCCATTTAGGAATTTCGAAAATATTTGAGGGTCACTGATGAGGCCTAATTGGCCGAAACTAGCTAGTCTGGCCCAGAAAACATGTACTCTTCATATTTTCCGGTTCTGTGGTGTATTCCTCGCTTCCAAAGGATAACCCTTTTATAGAGCATATTTAATGTCACTACAGCTGGTGTCTGGGAATGTGTGGCGGCCGTAAAAGGTCTCACTGCCCTACATCATAGTGTAAGTAATATTTTCTTGTCCTTTGGGATCATTGATTCCATTGTGGAATTTCGAAAATATTTGAGGGTCACTGATGAGGCCTTATTGGTCGAAACTAGCTAGTCTGACCCAGAAAACATAAACACTTCATATTTTCCGGTTCTGTGGTGTATTCCTCGCTTCCAAAGGATAACCCTTTTATAGAACATATTTAATAGGGTCTTCATTTCCCGGACTTGTTAACCTTCTGCCTCCTAAAATATCTGAATACTCCTCCCTGAATTTCTGGTGCATTGGTTGAATCATATAGGGAACAATAAGTGAGTTCGAATAAGCATGGGTAAACGGGCTATCCGTTCTCGAGTTATATTGATATCTTAACATGACGGTTCTTTAACAGACAGGAATTATTTAGAGTGTCAATAGCTTTTCTTGTTGAAGGATCTGTATGCTCCAAAGCGAGATTTTTAATTAGTATTTTGGTTTTTTTTTGTTTGATTTGAGGTTTAAGATCCCCGTCAACACTGTAAAGGTCATTTTTGAGACGTTGGTCATTTTTGAGACGAATTTGGTGGGACTTTTACCAACATTGAGATGAAATGACATCTCAAGCCCTGTCGCCCAATGAAACCAATAGGGTTTATTAACATGGACGGTCCGCCTCGCACCGCGGTTCCTGGACAGGCTTAGATCCTCTAAGCGGTTTACCAGTACTAGTGTGCGGGCCGGATTCAGCTCTGCGTGCGAGCACCATGCAGCCCATATATTTCTTCAAGGCCCTATGGGCGGGAGCTTTCTAGATCAATTTTCTGCTCATCTGCGTATTTTAATGTCAGCTGGGTTTGGAGAAAGCCACAGACAAAAGTTATCAATGGCGCAATACAGTTTTCATGGAGAAATGTTCAAGAAATTTGCAGAAAATTCATGTCTTTATTGTCAATTGATGACTTTCAGACAAGCTAAGACTTACTGCCTGGAAAATATTGCATTGTTTTACTTTATGGTCTATTTGAAGCATCCAAAATAATGTTTAAACCAAATATATTTTCACAGTTTTTTAACCTTATTTTGACTAACTGGATCCTTTTCTGAGAAAGGGATATTTTTCGCATAGGCGAACACCAAAACCTGTGCCGCTAACAGTAGAGAAGACTTTTCGCATAGGCGAACACCAAAACCTTTGCCGCTCAGAGTAGAGGAAACTTTTCACATAGGCGAACACCAAAGGTCTAGTCGCGCACAGTAGAGAAGACGTTTCACATAGGCGAACACCAAAGGCTTTGCCGCACACAATAAAGAAGACTTTTCACATAGGCGAACACCAAAGGCTTTGCCGCACACAATAAAGAAGACTTTTCACATAGGCGAACACAAAAGCCTTTGCCGCTCACAGTAGAGAAGACTTTTCGCATATGCGAACACCAAGGCCATTTCCGCTTACAGTAGAGAAGACTTTTCACATAGGCGGATACCAAAGCCTTTGCCGCTCACAGTAGAGAAGACTTTTCACATAGGCGAACACCAAAATCTTTGTCGCTCACAGTAGCGAAGACTTTTCATGTAGGCGAACACCAAAGCCTTTGCCGCTCACAGTAGAGAAGACTTTTCGCATAGGCGAATACCAAAGACTATGCCGCTCACAGTGTAGAAGACTTTTCACATAGACAAGATATTGTCAAGATGATCATTCTGAGCAAGTTTGATGATGATCGGGCCAAAACTATGGTCTCTAGTGTGTTCACAAGGCCCTTGTTTTCCTTTAATCTGACCTACTTTCTGATCCGACATGACCCATATTCGAACTTGACCGAGATATTGTCAAGATGATCACACTGAGCAAGTTTGATGATGATCTGACCAAAACAATGGCCTTTGGTGTGTTCACAAGATTTTTCTATGATTTGACCTACTGACCTACGACGGACGAAGACGCCGGACATCTCACAGTCACAAAATCTCACCATGACCTTCGGTCAAGTGAGCTAAAAACAATAACAACGGAGATTGCTAAGGCTCCTTTTCTCATGTGTCGGATTTGTGTTTTGTTTAAGTTGAAGTTTTACGTCATCTTTGAGACTTATCCGAAATTGAGATGTAGTGACATCTCAATTCCGTTCGCCCATAGAGACCGCTAGGTTTTTAATGAGGCGGTTCTAATGAGTACCCAAAACCTACGTTTCTGAGCAAATAATACAACATTTCTCTGTGTATATAGTGGGGTTTGGAAGGAGATTGTTTATTACACGGATTTGTTAACCTGATCGTCCACAGGAAGAGTTAAGTATACCTGTTGATCGCTGTTAGCGTGGTCGCTTGCTGAGCTTGGATGTCACATAGTGGAAGCAGCGTTATAAAGACAATCAAACATCTGATCAAAGGTGGCATCGTCTGAAAATTGAAAATAAGACTGAATATACAATGTATGGCAATTGAAAGGCGTGGAAATCTTTTCTACGGTCATTCTCTCCCTTCCGCTGATTCAAGAAGGGCAGTTGTCAGTTTCCGGAGAAAGAATTTGCACTGTACTGGTTGACCGTTTTCTTATACGCCTGTCCAGGAAAAATGTGGACAAGTAAACTGACCGGCTCAAAATCACCTAAAATTGTGTTGAATGGGTCGTTACACTCCAATATAAACAAACAAACAAAGCAATTGAAAGGCTGTACCCCATGCAGTCTTGAAAGAGTATTCTCCCTTGATCCACCATGTTGTAAACAGACGTCTGTAAATATTGACCGCAAATTCAGTATTGACAAACGTTTGTCAATAGCCATTTTTACGAGAAACGTTTGTCAAAAGCCATTTTTACGAGAAACGTTTGTCAATAGCCATTTTTACGAGAAATCATTTTTGACAAACTGGCCCACGCCCATCGGGACAGATTGGGCTGCATGATGCTTCCACGCAGAGCTGACACCGACCGTACGCGAGTACTGGTAAATCGCCTTGAGGTTCTAAGCCTGCCTTGGATAAGTGGTGTGAGTCGGACCTCCCATACATATAAACCCTATTGGTTTCATTGGGTGGCAGGGCTTGAGATGTCATTTCATCTTAATGTCGGGTAAAAATCCCACAAAATTGGAAGCAGCGTCTCCAAAATGACATACATAGTGTTGACGGGGACGTTAAACCTCAAATCAAACAAACAGAAAGGTCTTGTCACAGTGCATTGAGGAAGTCCTAATGAGCATGCTGGCCATGTACCATGATCTAAAAAAAAAAAAAGAATAAAAAATGCGTAAACCATGATCAGCCCGACTTTTCTACAAATCTGTGATGTAAATTGGGTTTACGGCCGCGAAAAATCGATTTAATCCCCCACATTCCCAGTGGAATTTGTTTCACTGACCGTTCCAAGGCGGCTTTTCTGTCGGGGTTTATGTGTATCATGTTTACGGTCTTTGAGTGTGTAAATCGCTTTTTTGTTGTTGTTGTTTTGGACATGCCAATTTACCATTTTGTGCGAAAGTAACTTTCCTTTCGCTTTTCCGATATTAATGTTTTTTCATTACGGTCTAGTTATGGCCCCCGCCCATTGGAGCTTGAAGAAATAAATGGGCTGCATGATGCCACGCAGAGCTGAAGCCGACCGCACAGGACTACTGGTAAACCGCTCAGAGGTTCTAAGCCTGCCCAGGTAAACCGGTGCGAGTTGGACCGTCCATGCGTATAAACCCTTTTGGTTTCATGGGTGGCAGGGCTTGAGATGTCATTTCATCTCAATGTCGGGTAGATGTCCCACAAAATTGGAAGCAACGTCTCCAAAATGATCTATACAGTGTTGACGGGGACGTTAAACCTCAAAACAAACAAACAAACAAACAAACTAGTTATGCCATGTTTGTGTTTCTTTCCCTTTTGTGTCTCTGATGGGAGCTGTGGGTAACATGTATCGATTCCTGATAATTGCCTTCACTTCAATTTTTACAAGCTTGTCTACTGCACACTCTGTTGACAGGATGAAGAAAATCATGTATTGAATGATGAAAAGAAAGAACGCTACGTATGTAACACAATGTCGGCCATGTTCATCAAATTGACAGCCAAGCCATGTCATCTAAGAGCTTATTAAAACCTTTGACTGATAGCTGTTCGCGCTTTTGTTGACAGGTCAGTAATATGCAAATAATTAAACAGTTGATACCAAATGAATAATGTATGTGGCACATCTCTGGTAACATAGTTTCATTTCGACCTAAATTTAAACAAAACGCCCTAACAGTACTGGTGGTCTCACGAAAACACAACTATATATATTCTTAACCCTTGAACCCAACTTTTATATGGTTTTGTTTGTTTGTTTGATTTGAGGTTTAACGTCCCCGTCAACACTGTAAAGGTCATTTTGGAGACGTTGCTTCCAATTTTGTGGGACTTTTACCCGACATTGAGATGAAATGACATCTCAAGCCCTGTCGCCCAATGAAACCAATAGGGTTTATTAGCATGGACGGTCCGCCTCGCACCCCGGTTCTTGGACAGGCTAAGATCCTCTAAACGGCTTACCATTACTAGTGCGCGGGCCGGATTCAGCTCTGCGTGGAAGCATCATGCAGCCCATATATTTCTTCAAGCCCCTATGGGCGGGGTTACACTTTTATATGGTAAAACTGAAGTTTTCAGGGCCCGAAAAACGGTATTTTTTTATCTCTGCTCAAAAATAAAGAATGTCGGTACTCGTTAGAACCGCCTCGATGAGGCGGTTCTAACGAGTACCCACGATCAGTATATTTTGAGCAGAAATAAGAAAAATATCACAATTTTTCATCTTATTTTTTTTTTTTTTTTTATTTTCGGCGGTAAAATTTACAATGTATAGGCGTGATTTCGTCTTTTAGGTACTATCACATCATTAAGTCCGCGAAATGAAGGTTCTCATAAAGCTCTTTTTATACAGAGAAAACTTGCATTATTTTTTTTATTTATGCCCCAAGACACAGGTTGTTGGTACCCGTTATAACCCCTCATAGCTGATGACTCTCTTCAAGTGGGAGTTGGGGGAGGGGAGGGGTTACCGACCGCAATTCCCCCATCAGTAGATACAATTATCTACATGTACCGTGGTAGGTGCAGCCCCCGCCCATCGGGGCTTGAAGAAATAAATGGGCTGCATGATGCTTCCACGCAGAACTGAAACCAACCACACACTTGTACTGGTAAACCGCTTAGAGGATCTAAGCCTGCCCAGGCAAAGCGGTCCGAGTCGGACCACCCATGCTTATAAACCCTATTGGTTTCATTGAGTGACAGGGCTTGAGATGTCATTTCATCTCAGTGTCGGGTAAAAATGTCCCACAAAGTTGGAAGCAACGTTTCAAAAAAGACCTATACAGTATTGACGGAGACGTTAAACCTACAAAAACCTTGGTAGCTAAAATGTTTATCACCACTCTCTGATAGTCTGTGTCGGGGAGTCGACCTTCTTCGATAATTCGACGCTTTATCTCAGTGGTTAGAGCATTGGACTTTCACTCTCCCAATTTCGAATCCATTACGCAAACACGCCTATACAAATACATTGCCACCTTTATCGCCGAAAAATGAAAATTTTATGATGAAAAATTGTGATATTTTTCTTATATCTGGTCAAAATATAGATTGTGGACACTCGTTAGAACCGCCTCATCGAGGCGGTTCTAACGAGTACCCACAATCTATATTTTAGAGCAGAAAAAAGAAAAATCATATAAAATTGGGGTTCAAGGGGGTCAAAATTATATAGGTGTGTTTTCGTGATGCCGACAGGCGTTGTTTTTTGTGTTTTTTTTTTGCACCTGTGTGTCTTTCCTTTGTTACAGCTACATGTCGAAAGATGTAGGATTTTAAAGGATATTTAAAATCTATTGTTCATTATCGTTCAAACATTTTGTCAATATATATCATTATTATTATTATTTTATTTTTATTTTTATTTTTTATTTTTTATTTTTTTTTAAGTATTGTTTACTTATTCTTTCTGCTACGCTTGTCTCATAACAGATATGTTTACGTATCAAGAGCGAAAAACAAACTAACAAGTCTTTAAAACAATTAACAAACTTTTGAGCGGTTCCCGTCATAAATAGGGTTGAGGTTCATTAATTACACATCTGTAAGGTTTATGCTTATAACTAGTTTCTGAATAAGTACAGTGCGCATTTGCATAACTATGCATACATTTAGCTAGAAATACACCTGTGGACACAAAAGCGTTCAAACTCCGATGAAGTACCTTTCAATGAATCTCTTTGCATCAAGTTAGTTTGACAAGCAAATGTCATTCATCAAAGTAGTCTAAAACTGGTTCAAGCAATATACATTGATTGGTCTTATTGTGGCAAGCACTTTTTCCATTTTTAGATCTGATTGACATTCGAGATGTATTCTGATTTGATAGTGCAGGGTCTACAATGAAATATATAACACTTTGTGTTTTGAATTTATTCCTGTCTTGCAGCTGACTGACAGGATGTAAGGAACTATTGAATGAAACATCAGATCAAAATGAAATGAAGCTGATCAAAGTTTGAACGCTTTTGTGTCCACAGGTGAATGTCTTTACTACGTCTGTTTGAACCCTTAAACCCCGTGTTTGATTTAAGAAATAATCTCCGCGTACCGTGTGTTATCGTGATTAACACACGGTGTTGGAGGGCAGATTGCGAAATATTAATTCACGACGGCGAAGCCGGAGTGAATTAATATTCGCATCTGCCCGACAACACCGTGTGTTAATCACGATAACACACCGGGTGCGTGGAAATTATTTCGATTCTAACATGATGCTAAACTGAAATACAGTAGTAACAAAGCGTTATCTTGGAGACTATTTTGCAGCGGATGTCGACAGAAGGAAATGTTTACATGCAACGTCACGATGACGCCAAATTGCACGCACCACGTTGACGACGTGAATTATCGCATATTTGCAAACGCTGACGTTTCCACTGGGTTCAATGGGAAAAACGTTAACGTCATGTTAGAATGTTTGTTTGATTTGAGGTTTAACGTCCCTGTCAAAACTGTAAAGGTCATTTTGGAGACGTTGCTTCCAATTTTGTAGGACTTTTACAAGCCGTTGAGATGAAATGACATCTCAAGCTCTGTCGCCCAATGAAACCAATAGAGTTTATAAGTATGGACAGTTCTACTCGCACCGCTTTGCCTGGGCAGGCTTAGTTCCTCTAAGCAATTTACCAGTACTCGTGTGCGGGTCGGATTACGCTCTGCGTGGAAACATCGTGCAGTCCATATATTTCTTCGAGCCCCGATGGGCGGGGACCGCTTAAACCCTGTGAAACGGATTCTGTTCAGCTTTAACATCACGAAAACATGCCTACTTAATTTCGACCCCCCCTAAACTCCCACCTTTAAACACTCAAACTGGGATTTATGCTCAGACACATAGATTATGGGTTCTCGTTAGAACCGCCTCGCCGAGGCGGTTTTAACGAGTACCAACAATCTGTTTTTGGAGCACGAATATGAAACATCACGAAAACATGCCTACTTAATTTCGACCCCCCCTAAACTCCCACCTTTAAACACTCAAACTGGGATTTATGCTCAGACACATAGATTATGGGTTCTCGTTAGAACCGCCTCGCCGAGGCGGTTTTAACGAGTACCAACAATCTGTTTTTGGAGCACGAATATGAAAACTATCAGAATTTTTTTCTGAAAATTTTCTTTTTTGGTCGTAAAAATTCCCAGTATATTTGAATAGACTTGTTTTCGTAATGACGACATGTTAACCCTGGTCTGCCATTTTGTGTCATCTCCCAGAGAAAGAGAGGAAACAGATAGTAGAGAAGATAAAAGAGAGGGCCAGGGGCGAAAGCAGGAAATGAATGAAAGCTTCCCCTACCTTTACCTGCCGCATGTCTAACTGCAACCGGTTTTCGCCCACCTCTCATTAACGGTCGGCTCGATATGAGTGAAATATTTAAGGGCCATAAAACCAAAACAAAAACAAGAGGACCAGAGGGCCCTGGTTCGCTCATATGCGTGTCACTGTCTCGAGTACATTCTATTTTTAGCTATGGTGGCCATCTTGTTCATCAGCAGAGTGATTTTAGCTTATTTGGTAGGGAGTAACCTAGGCAACATTCCTGTGAAGTTTGAATCAAATTGGCCCTAGGGTTTAGGAGGGGTTCACGTTTGAATCAAATTTACAATATTCTATTTTCAGCTCCGGTGGCCATTTAGTTCATCGGAGCAGGATTGTTTTAGCCTTTTTGGTAGAGGGTCATCTAAGCAACATTACTTCGAAGTTTGAATGAAATTGGCCCAAGGATACAGGAGGAATTGTCGTTTGAAGATTTTTTTTTTTAATTTTTAGCTCTGGCAGCGATCTTGTTCATTGGAGTGGAATGTGATTTAACTATTTTGGTAGGGAGTCAGCAACATTCCTGTGAAGTTTTAAATCCAATTGGCCCAAAGTTTTAGAAGGAGTTTTGAAGCAAATTTACAATGTTTTTCTATTTTAGCTCTTGTGACTATTTGTTAATCGTTATGCTACTTTCCTAGAGGGTCATCATGAAGTTTAGAAACCTTCATGGTGAAGTGGTCATGCTACTTGCCTTGTAAACCAGGGGTAGCAGAATCGATCCCAGGCTTCTCCAGACTTTCATATTAGTCTTTAAACAGAGGTCCCATCACTGTATGACCTTAGCTGTTGGTGAGACTCAAACTCGAACACCACACTCCTATGAAGGAACCTATATGCCAAATATGAAGGCTGTATCTAAAATGCATCAAAAGTTATGACAAAGTAGGTCAAAGGTCAAGGTCATGGGTCAAAAGTTTTGAATGGTTGAGAAAACCTTGTCACAAGGAACATACAGGCCAAATATGAAGGCTCTATCTCATCAGGTTAAAAGTTATGATAAAGTAGGTCACATGTCAAGGCCACAGGTCAAATCTTTATATTTGGGAAGCCCTTGTCACAAGGAATTTACATGCCAAATATGAAGGCTCTATCTCAAACGGTTCAAAAGTTATGACAAAATAGCCTACTGTTCTACTTTTCCATATTCGAACTTAACTGAGATATTGTCCAGATTATCATTCTGAGCAAGTTTTATGATGATTTGACTAAAACTGTGGCCTCTTAGAGTGTTCAAAACGGTTTTCTTTGATCTGACCTACTTTTTGAGACGACATGACCCATATTTAAAATTGACCCAGATATTGTTAAGATGATCATTCTGAGCAAGTTTGATTATGATCAGACCAAAACTTGGGCCTCTAGTGTGTCGACAAGGTTTTTCCAACAATCTGACCTACTTAATGACCAGATATGACCCATATTCGAAATTAACTAAGATATTTGAACTTGACTCAGATATTGTCAAGATTATCATTCTGGGCAAGTGTGGTGATGATCGGACCTAAACTGTGGCCTCTAAAGTGTTCACAAGGTTTTTCTATGATTTGACCAGAACTTGACCGAGATATTGTCAAGACTATCATTCTGAGCAAGTTTGAGGGTGGTTGGACCAAAACTGTGGCCTCTAGTGTGTTCACAAGGTTTTTCTCTGATTTGACCTACTGATCTACTTTTTGACCCAACATAAACCATATTCGAACGTGACCAAGATATTATCAAGATGATCATTCTGAGTAGGTTTGATGATGATCAGACTTATATCAGACATCATAGTGTAGATTATATTTTCTTGTCCTTTGGGATCATTGATTCCATTGTGGAATTTTGAAAATATCTGAGGGTCACTGATGAGGCCTAATTGGCCGAAACTAGCTAGTCTGGCCCAGAAAACATGTACACTCCATATTTTTCACTTCTGTGGTGTATTCCTTGCTTCCAAAGGATAACCCTTTTATAGAACATATTTAACTTCACTACAGCTGGTGTGTGGGAATGTGTGGCGGCGGTAAAACGTCTCCCTGCCCTACATCATAGTGTAGATTATATTTTCTTGTCCTTTGGGATCATTGATTCCATTGTGGAATTTTGAAAATATCTGAGGGTCACTGATGAGGCCTAATTGGCCGAAACTAGCTAGTCTGGCCCAGAAAACATGTACACTCCATATTTTTCACTTCTGTGGTGTATTCCTTGCTTCCAAAGGATAACCCTTTTATAGAACATATTAAACTGTGGCCTCTAGTATGTTCACAAGGTTTTTCTCTGATTTGAACTACTGGCCTTCTTTTTGAACCGACATGACCCATATTCGAACTTGACTCAGATATTTGCAAGCTGATCATTCTGGGCAAGTTTGATGATGATCGGACCAAAACTGTGGCCTCTAGTGAGTTCACAACGTTTTTCTATGATTTGATCTACTAACCTACATTTTGACCCGACATGACTTGTATTCAATCTTGACCCAGATATTGTCAATGTGACTATTCTGGGCAAGTTTGATAATGATTGGACCAAAACTGTGGCCTCTAGTGTATTCACAATGTTTTTCTATGATTTGACCTACTTTGTGACCCGACATGACCCATATTCGACCAAGATATTTTCAGGATGATCATTCTGAGTTTGATGATGATTGGACATAAATTTTGGCCTCTAGTGTGTTCAGAAGGTTTTTCTATGATTTGACCTACTGACCTACTTTTTGACCTGACAACACCCATATTCAAAATTGACTGAAATATTGTCAAGATGATAATTCTGGGCAAGTTTGATGATGATCGGACTAAAACTGTGGCCTCTAGTGTCTTCACAAGGTTTTTTTCTGATTTGACCTACTGACCTACTTTTTGACCCGACATGACCCATACTCGAACTTGAAAGAGACATTTTGTGAGGGTACAAATTGTGTGCAAGTTTAGTAAAATCAAATCATAAATGAAACAGCTATCATGCAGACAAGACCAAAATAGGCAATTTTTATCCTTTCAGGGGCCGTAACACCGTAAAACATGATGGGATATAGCTGGTTCAAGAAAGGAACCCATATCTCATAGTGGTACAAGTTGTTTCAAGTCTGGTTAAAATCAAATTATAAATGAAACAGCTATCATGCAGACACGACCAAAATAGGCATTTTTTGCCCTTCCAGGGGCCGTAACTCCGTAACACATGATGGGATATGGCTGGTTCAAGAAAGGAACCAAGATCTCATGGTGGTACAAGTTGTGGGCAGGTCTGGTTAAAATCAAATCGGAAATGAAGATGCTATCGCGCGGACAAGAAATTGGTTATGGACGCACGCACGGACGACGGACGACGGACAAAATGTGATCACAAAAGCTCACCTTGTCACTACGTGACAGGTGAGCTAAAAAAAAATTGTCTAACTGCAAATCAATATCAGTTGGACGCCCTGGTGACAAAAATACACGACACGAGATAGATACAGATATACAAACAGTGCCACCTCAACTGGATGTCACTGAATACAGTGTGTGTCTTATCATAAGGAGCAAGAAGATATATATATGCCTGAAGCGTGGGGATCTTAACGGTTTCTGAGATATGAGGCCCGTTTATAAAGTGGCTGGAAGAGAAATGTCCTCTGACTGAATGCGTCTAATTATAGGGGATTTGAACGGTTTCTGTGATATATTGCCTTTTATGAACTGGAGAGGCGGTACATTGCCCCAGCACATTGTCCCGACACCAAAGACCCCCATGCTGGTGTGAATGAATCTTATCATAAGGAACAAGAATATATATAGTTAACGGGTGGGGATCTGAACGGTTTCTGAGATAAATTTTAATAAAGTAAAGGGGTGGGGCATGGGCCGTGGCACCCCGGGGACCCCCATGCTGATGTAACTGATTGTGCGTCTAATCATAAGGAACATGACTATATATCGTCTAGGGTTGGGGCTCTGAACAGTTTCTCTGATATATGGCCCCGGGGACTCCCTGTGTGACCCCTCAGTTGGTGTCACTGAATGTGTCTTATTATAAGAATATATATAGTTTAGGGGACGGAGATCCGTAAGATAGAAGTAGAGGCAATGATCAGGAATCGATACAACTAACCCACAGCTCCCATCAGAGACACCAAAGGGAAAGAAACACAAACATGAAGCAACAGACCCCAACGGAAACACCAACAGTGGAAAGCCAAACGGACAATTCCTTTCCCACAAACTGGCCAAAAGGCTATCCAAAATAAAATAATATAAGCAACACAAACACCCAAAGACAAACCATTACAAAAATAAACCGCGACAGAAGAACCGCATTGGAACGGTCAGCGGAAACGAATTCCACTGGGGGGGCTAAAATCGATTTTACGTGGCCACAATCCTCGCCCTTACTTCCGTCGCGATTAAGACAAATAATTTGTTCAGTCCGCATGAAGGCTTCCTTACTAATCAGTGCAACATCTTCTGGAACACAAAAATTAAACAACCACATGGTTTATGGAGCTTTTTATGAAGTGTAGGTATGGGGCATTGCCCCGGCTCATCCCGGGGGACCCCCAGGTTGGTGTCACTTAATGCGACTTATCATAGGGAACGAGACTATATATGGTTTAGGGGTGGGGATCTGTAAGGTTTTTGGGATATTAGACCTTTTATGAAGTGGCGGGGGTGGAGCATGTCTCCGGCACACCCCTTGGAACCCCCAGGTTGGTGTCACTGAATGCGTTTTATCATAAGGAACAAGAATGTATAGGATTGAGGGATAGGAATCTGTAAGGTTTCTGATATATATGGCATTTTATGAAGTGGAGGGGGGCGGTGCATGGTCCCGGCACAACCGTGGGGACCACCAGGTTCACATAAAAGCATATGGCTGAGAGAAGTTTGTTCAAGGATCATTTCTATGAGAGTTTTGTCAAAATAGCTGCAATGATTTGGCAGTAAATGCCATTTTTTTCAATTTTCCCCATTACTATGAGGTACCATAGCAACCAAACTAAAAAGCCAAATTTTGTAAAAAAAAAAAAAAAAAAAACACACAAACTTCAGTCCCCCAGCCCAATTATGCTACAGATGACATTTGGGCCCAATCGGCCCAGTGGCTTCAGAGTCCTTTGAAAGTTAGGACGCAGACGACAAACGACATACGACGACGGACAACTGCCTAGCCTATCAGCTTCCCCCACCGGCATTCAAAAGCATTGATGTTATCTTCTGAAAAGCATACTTTGTCTTTATTATAGGCGGTCTTAATAGCGGGATTTCACTGTACAAATCCTGTATTAAGACCACCTTTGGGTTTGTTCAAAAGTGGTCTTTAAGCCCACTTTTTAACAGTTCCAAAGCTGGTCTCTGACCACAGGACCCTGTGAGAAGAAACCAAAAAGGCGACATTCTAAATAAGCTTTTCAAAAAAAGAATTAGCGTTAATTTATGGTGGTCTTAATTGCGGAATTTCACTGTATTTCAACATTTCAAAGGTGCTGGTGGTATGTGTAGCTGAGGCATCACGTGATCAAGTCCGTGAAATGAACACCCCTCTACATCCCACTTTATATAGAGAAAACTGGGGTTTAAGGGGGTATATTTTATTTTTCTTATTTCTGCTCCAAGACATAGGTTGTGGGTACTCGTTAGAACCGCCTCAACGAGGCGGTTCTAACGAGCACCCACAACCTATGTTTGCAGTATTTATAAGAAAAATATCACAGATTATCATCAGAAAAGTAGCCATTTTGGAGATGTGAGAAAATGCACTATGTCGCACGGGTGTGTTATCGTAATGTGTGGCGGTTTGTGTGTCAACGGAACAAAATCCCTAAGACGTTTTCTCGCGACGGGGCTCAAGTCTTTTAGTGCTATTCGCCACACTATACAGATCGAGTTTTGATACATCACGAAAACATGCCTATATAATTTTGACCCCCTTGAACCCCACTTTTATATAGTAAAACTGGGTTTACAGGGGTAAACCTTATTTTCTTATTTCTGCTCTAAAATATAGATTGTGGGTACTCGTTAGAACCGCCGCTCATCGAGGCGGTTCTAACGAGTGCCAACAATCTATATTTTGAGCAGAAATAAGAAAAATATCACAATTTTTCATCTAAAAATAGTCACTTTTTTGGCGATAAAGGTTACAATGTATTTGTATAGGCATTTTTCGTAATGAAGTGGTGTGGTCGCCTGTTACTTATATAAATCTCGCAAATGGGTCATTAGTAATGTATACATCCCAAAACGATGGCAATTTATGTACGACTTAGGATGAAAGTCTTGTCTACAAACCCTTAATGGCATTAGAAGGTGTTCACTATTCTGTCCTTTATTGCGAACCACAATACTTGTTATTCTAACGGCCATATATGAGCGTAAACGCACATTAAGATGAAGAAGAAAAAACAAACATCTAGAATATGACGCTTCTTTCCATCGTGTCCATATTAAATATGGATTCCGATGTTAAAGAGTAACATCACAAACACACGCCTATATAATTTTGACCCCATTTAACCCGACTTTTATATAGAAAAACAGGGGTTTACAGGGGGTAAACCTTATTTTTCTTATTTCTGCTCTAAAATATAGATTTTGGGTACTCGTTAGAACCGCCTCGATGAGGCGGTTCTAACGAGTACCTAAAATCTATATTTAGAACAGAAATAAGAAAAATATCACAATTTTTCCACTCAGAATTTTCGCTTTTTCGGCGGTAAAGGTTACAAAGTATTTGTATACGCGTGTTTCGTAATGTGAGTAAAATCGTCATAAAGATGAAGAAAAAAAACATCTACAATATGATGCTTTTTCCAGCGTGTTCCTATTAAAGATGGACTACCATTTAAAAAAAATAAGGAAGCTTTTTTCATCTTAACTACAGTTTACATTGGAGACAGGAAATAATATGAAATTATTGGATCGGAAATCCATATTTTACGTTACAAAGCAGTTACATCTCAATGTTGGGTAAAAGTCCCACACAACTGGAAGAAACTTCTCCAAAAAGACCTTTACAGTGTTGACGGGGACGTTAAACATCAAATCCAACAAACAAACGTTACAAATCAGTCCTCAGAATTTTACAGAATCAGTACCCGTCTGTACACATAAATTGCTTTTTGGGGGCTTTGAATTTCTCTTTTGAGACACGAGAAATACATTTAGACATTTTAAATACCACTCAACTCGACTCTCTTCTTCATCGGGATCTTGTTTGCATACAGTCTTGTCAAGATTGCCGCTTGAGACTTCCAAAACTTATGGAACAACGAACTATAAAGCTTAGCCTTAATCATAGCAATTGGTACATGAAGCATTACACGAAAACCAAGAATTCCACCGAAGGCTATGTCGCGCCTGTGGGGGCGTAAAGTCACCTAACTATGACAGCTAGGCCAAGATCAAACATAGATGCTTGCATAAAAGGCTTGTACTAAGTATCATTAATAAAGTTCAAATAATTCTTGAGAAATGAACTTAACCATTAGGGTGAACGCAAGGGTGGTGGCAATATTTTTCAAAGTCAGTGAACCATGAAATGTAGGTCAAGGTCAAATATGGATGCTTGCATTTAAGTTGCCATCCCGAGATATAAGTTTGTACCAAGTATCATTAATGAAGCTTTTATGGTTCTTGAGAAATTAACTTGACCAGTAGGGTGAACGCTAGGATGGTCGCAATATTTTACAAAGTCAGTGAACCATGAAATATAGGTCAAGGTCAAATATGGATGCTTGAATTGAAGTTGCTATCCACAGATTCAAGTTTGTACCAAATATCGTTAAAGAAGCTCTTATAGTTCTTGAGAAATAAACTTGACCATTAGGGTGAACGCTACGGTGGTCGCAATATTTTACAAAGTCAATGAACCATGAAATGTAGGTCAAGGTGAAATATGGATGCTTGCATTTAAGTTGCCATCCCGAGATATAAGTTTGTACCAAGTATCATTAATGAAGCTCTTATGGTTCTTGAGAAATTAACTTGACCAGTAGGGTGAACGCTAGGATGGTCGCAATATTTTACAAAGTCAATGAACCATGAAATGTAGGTCAAGGTGAAATATCGATGCTTGCATGTAAGTTGCCATCCCCAGACACAAGTTTGTATGAAGTATCATAAATGAAGCTCTAATAGTTCTTGAGAAATAAACTTGACCATTAGGGTGAACGCTTGGGTGGTCGCAATATTTTACGAAGTCAGTGAACCATGAAATGTAGGTCAAGGTCAAATATGGATGTTTGCATGTAAGTTGTCATTCCCAGACACAAGTTTTTACCAAGTATCATTAATGAAGCTCTTATAGTTCTTGAGAAATAAACTTGACCATTAGGGTGAACGCTAGGATGGTCGCAAATGTTGACGCCTTGACAAACGGACGAACATACGGACGAACGGACGGAAAACCGGGCGCCTATATCGCGCCATGCTAATAGCAGGCGCGACAACGAGTATTACTGGAGTAAGATGGGTTTTCCCTCTAAAACATTATTATCATTATTATCATTTTGTTTCATCTTGGAATCGACAGCTTGTACCTTTCATCCTGCGAATCTGATGTTTTAATATTGCAGATCGCAGTATAGGCAGAAAGAAAATAAATGTTCTACTTGTCATTTTGATAAGATTGACAATTTTTATACTGAAAAGAAATTTCCAGGCATTTGATTGCGCATGGGCAATAATTTTCCATATACCCCGTGAGCAAAAATATATTACCGTCTCGCGCTAGCCTTCGCTGATTTGTGATGTCCGCCATTTTGGATTTACTGCAGTTGACTTTTGTTTTGTTTTTTTATTTATTCATTAGGTTCTTTATTTCATTGTTTTCCGATATAAAACTCTCAAACACGACGTCAATAGTTTCCCACTGAGCACCGTGATGAACATGATGAACGTATATATAGTGCCTGAAGAAGGGCTTGTTGGATGATGTCACATGTAAAGATGAACTTAAGGGCTTGTTGGATGATGTCACATGTAAAGATGAAATTCTGACGAAGCCCGCTACAAAAGTATCCTTTGAAAAACATTGCACCAATGTACAAAATGTCATCAAAGGAGAAGTAAAACAAAGATCAGGAATTGGTACAATTAACTACTCCACCCATCAAAGACACCAAATGGAAAGAAACACAAACATGGAGCGACCAGACCATAATGGAAACCTAAACAAAGGAAGGCAGTTACTTTCCCACAAAATGGCCATCCAAAATAAAAAGACACAAGTGATACACACAGAAAGTAACAAACAACAACATCAATAAACCGCCACAGAAGAACCGCCTTGGAACGGTCAGTGGAAAGAATTCCACTGGGGGGCTTAAATCGATTTTACATGGCCATAATCCACGCCCCCACCTCTGTCGCGGTATACACTAATTTTGTTTAATCCGCATGAAGGCTCGCTTGTGTATTTTGGTTTTGGATGGCCATATGGCCATTTTGTGGGAAAGTAACTGTCCTTATGGCCTTCCTTTGTTTAGGTTTCCATTGTGGTCTGGTCGCTTAATGTTTGTATTTCTTTCCCTTTGGTGTCTTTTATTGGTGGAGTAAGTTAATTGTATCAATTCCTGATCTTTGTTTTACTTCTACTTTCCTAACTCATCAGTGTACATACAAATCAAAATACTACAGAGATGAAACAAAGTTGAGGACTCGACAGCATACAACAATAGAATTGCTGGAGCAAAAGAAAACCAACAGTAAGACTCCTTACCAGTTAAACAAATTCGTTCGGGGAACATGGGATCAATGAATTATGTAAATAATGCTATTTCGATGTCAGCAAAATTGTGTCTTAGAAACCTATTAAATGCCACATATTTTTTCAAGCTGAGAGAAAACTGTCCTTTTTAGCTTTCCACTGTTGGTGTTTCCGTTCGGGTCTAGTTGTTTTAAGTTTGTGTTTCTTTCCCTTTGGCGTTTCTGGTGGGGGTAGTAGGTTAATTGTATCGATTTCTGATCATTGCCTTCCCTTCTATTTTACTTAACCAGACCGAATACATTTTTAAGCTATCATGCTGTTTTGCAACTGCAATTATCACAAACTGCATGAGTACATTGAAGTGAAGGACAAATACATTCTATTACAAATGCATTTCATATGTAATCAAAATTTCTATGTTTCAGGTTTATTTTAATCCAAACCGTTGGTATGTTTAGTCCAATCACAAGAAAAGGAAAACGTCAGCATGTTTGATTGTGTTGAGGACCCAGTCAAACTATCAAGGTTGCTTCCGACTCTGTGGGACTTTTACCAGACTTTAAGATGAAATGACATCTCAAGCACTACCGCCCGAAGTAATCGCTAGTTTGATTTCATTGTGGAATTTCGAAAATATTCGAGGGTCACTGATGAGGCCTTATTGACCGAAACTGGCTAGTCTGGTTCAGAAAACATTTATATTTTATATTTTCCAGTTCTGTGGTGTATTCCTTGCTTCCAAAAGATAACCCTTTTATAGAGCATATTTAACGTCACTGCAGCTGATGTCTGGGAATGTGTGGCGGCCGTAAAAAGTCTCCCTGCCCTACATTAAAGTGTAGTTTATAATTTCTTATCCTTTGGGGTCTTTGATTCCATTGTGGAATTTCGAAAATATCTGAAGGTCACTGATGAGGCCTAATTGGCTGGAACTAGCTAGTCTGGCCCAGAAAACATGTACACTTCAAAGTTTCCAATTCTATGGTGTTTTCCTTGCTTCCAAAGGATAACCCGTTTATAGAACATATTTAAGGAACCGACCGACTAGTTCCTCTTTTCTTTGCGAGGTTTAGACTGTGTCTAAGTGGTTTACCAGTGTTCAAAAGTTTGGTAGGTTTCAGCTTTGCGCGAGAGGCGTGGGCATAGGAAAAAGTAAGCCAGATGTGTTTGTGAAAATATGGTACAGACAAAACGGTATTGTTTATCGTAAGAGGATGATTATCTGCTCGATTATGTTTTTAGTTACATAGAAGGCCAATAAAAACCCGTTAAATCTAAGTTTAAAGGAAGTGCATGGGTTTGAGGGTTTTCTACGAAAATATATACGCCTATGTCATCATGAATAAACGAATAGAGCAGCTCATATTCCGAACAGTACCATTGATAAACACAAGTTGGTCAAGTGGGTTTGGCCTTGTCGGTCTGAACTTTTGTTTGTTTGATTTGAGGTTTAACGTCCCCGTCAACACTGTAAAGGTCATTTTGGAGACGTTGCTTCCAATTTTGTGGGACTTTTACCCGACATTGAGATGAAATGACATCTCAAGCCCTGTCGCCCAATGAAACCAATAGGGTTTATTAGCATGGACGGTCCGCCTCGCACCGCGGTTCCTGGACAGGCTTAGATCCTCTAAGCTGTTAACTAGTACTAGTGTGCGGGCCGGATTCAGCTCTGCGTGGAAGCATCGTGCAGCCCATATATTTCTTCAAGCCCCTATGGGCGGGGGCGGGTCGGTCTGAACTATGATGTGAACCAACGAATATAGTTATCTCAAACTTTATCCACTTAATGTTTTTTAAACAGATCTTAAAAACTTGATAACAGAACTTAAAAAATAAAATTGCAAAGTCTGTGACTTTTGTATCAGGTCTAAGGAGAAGAAGGGATTGGTGGTGGGTAGTGCTGACTAATCTTTGGACCAGCATCAATACCATGCATAAACTAAGTATACCTTTAATATGGTTTGGAATGTATTTGATCTTTAAAATGTCTAGCGCAAAACTTGGTTGCTAAAATTCTCGACCTTAAGGACACTGGAATAGAGCTATCTATCAATAGGCCAGTCATTTTAGCCCAAAAAGACCCTCAACCTCAAACAAATTCCTTCAGAAGGGTTTTCACTATTTTCCAAATCAGTGAGGTGTCCTGACTTACAGGAAAAAAATCCCCAAAAATATTCCCAGGCGAAATTGATTTTTTGGGGGAAAATGTTCAAAATTTGAATAAAAATCGCCCAAAACAGGAATTTAATTATAAAAATTTCATTAAATTATATCAAATTTATTTAAATAGCCAAAAATAAGCTAACTGTTGTCAAGTAGCAATAAAAGAAGTTTCAGCTTGATATGTGTGCAGAAAGCTGTCTTTTTGGGGTAAAAACTTGGAAATATTGACAAAAAACGCAGAAAATGGGAATAAATTTTTAAAAAGTTACTGGTGTGGATTCTTGAAAATGTTTTGATGTTAAAAGTTATATATGTGTATAAGATAACTACAGGAAAAAAATAAAATTTTTATATGTTTAAAAAGTCACATTTTTCGGGGTATGAAAATGCACACGTTTACATAAAAAAACACCCAAAATCTAGTATTTTCCGGTCAAGTAGAAATTACATTATAAAAATAAATTGTATGATGTCGAGCTAATTTATATAGCCAGATGTACACTGGCTATATCAAGTAGCTCTCAAAAATCCTTCAGCTTGGTGCCTGCACAGCAATTTGACTTTTTAAAGGCAGAAAATGTAAAATTTTGATAAAAAAGATGGAAAATAGGAATATGTTTTTTTTTTTTAAAGTTAGTGGTGAGGATTCATGAAAAAATTTTAATATAAAAAGTAAGATATCAGTTAACTACAGGAATAAAATAAATTTTTAGATATTTGAAAAGTCAATTTTCTTGGTAGGAAAATACACATTTTTTCACATTTGTGCCTGCTCAGAAGTTTGCCTTTCAAGGGAGAAATTCAAAATTTTGACAAAAAAGCGAGGGAAACGCGAATGCTTTTGTTAAAAGTTAGTGGTGAGGATTCTTGAAAATGTTTTGATGCAAAAAGTTACATGTGGATAACCGTTAACTACAGAAACAAAGAAAGATATTGAAATGTTTATAAAGTTTCATTTTTCAGGCGATGAAAATGTTGAATTTTACCGAAAAATACCATATTTTGTCACATGTAGGAATTACTTAACAAAATTTCATAGTATATACATGTCTGACGTGGAGCTGGTTTGTATTACCATATATGCACAAACAACTTTGAAGCAGCTATTTAATGCTTCAACTTCATACCTTCACAGAAATGTTCCTTTCTAAGGTTGTTGGAAATTTTGCCAAACCCAAAAAAAACATAGAAAACGAACATTTTAATACATGTATCTGGTAAAAGACTTTTGAAAACATAGCTTTTTTAGCTTTTCAGAAAACGAACATTTTAATACATGTATCTGGTAAAAGACTTTTGAAAACATAGCTTTTTTAGCTTTTCATGGTAAAAAGATAATACTTTTACAGAAAAAAAAACATGAAAAATGAACATGTATTATATATTTTAGCTTTCATAAGCTTAAGGCTTCTGGGAATCTATTGTAAGTGGTCACTGTCCATGGTCGTCACTGTCATCCGTCTGCTCTTCTGTTCTCAATTTTCTTAAATGACATTTCTTAAGTCACTAAATCTTGTTCAGAGTTATTCAAAAATCCATTCCATGCAACTCTGATTGTCATGGCAACAAAAATGGGGAAATTAGCAAGATTACTTATCCGAAACCAGAACAAGAAGGTATTTTATAAGGTTTGGCGAGCAGCTTTTATCAACACTGTTTAAATCATAGCCTTGGGGTCAAAAGTGTACCCATCCCTGGTGGTACAAATGGTTTACATGAACTCACATCCTGAAACTAGACGATCTTGGAATTTGATATGTAATAGGTATCCTCTGCTAGTGGATCTCTGCCAATTAAGATTGCCCCGAGTATAGCCCTGAGGTACCAATTGGCCCACACTGGGGTCTGCTGTTCGAAGAATTCCATCCCATGCAGCTTTTGTTGCCATGGCAGAAAAAAGGAGAATAAGTAAAATCTTTAAAATCATCTTGTATAAAGCTGTAAGGTCTTAGAGATTTCGTATGTAGCTTTTTCCAAGACACTTGTTTTACATTAACCCATATTGCAAAACTTTAAAAATCTTCTTGCCTGAAAATGGAAGGGTCGGGCCTTTTATGTTTGGTAAATATAGCTTCAGATAGTGAATTTTTGTCAAGATTGTTAAAAAATTGATTTATATAGGGAAAACTATAAAAAATGTATGTCCTTGCTATTTGTATACATGTATATGCATCTAGTTGACTTTTACCAAGAATGTTCAAATCATAGCACTGTTATCAACAAGGGCCCCGCCTTCAGAATCACTTGTTTTACACAGACATTTTAAAATCGTCTTGTGAAACTGGAAGGCCCAGATGAAACAGAGGGCCAAGGCCTTTGACATTTGGTATACCTTTATATAGTATTGCTCAACCAACATTGTTTATATTATAGCCCAGGAATAAAAATGGCCCAACTCCAGGTGGGTCACTTATTTTGCATAGACTAATATAGGGGAAAACTTTAAAACAACATTGAAACTAGAAGGCCCAGGGCTTTTGATATTTGGTAAGCACGTGTAGCTACATCAAGTTAACCTTTATCAAGGTGCTCATGCCATGTAATTGGGACCATTTCCAACATCCGTCCATCCATTCACAATTTCTTTACTGCAAGGGTTTCAACTAAACTGTGCAGGAATAATCCTCGGGTGATCTTAAAAAGTTTTCATAGAATTGCATTACCCTAATTTTACACAAATGTTCCTTGGGTGGCCCTCCACCAACGTTATTCAAATTAATCAGTGGTGTAGAGATTAATTGGTGTGCCTTGTTGTCCTTAAATGGTATAAATTTAAGCACTGCTTGTCAAAAACGGTATTGAGTACAGGACACATTGCCACTCTTTGAGATGAAATTTAAACAAAACTGTAAAAGTTCATGTGAAATTTCAATTTTCAGTATGCAAATATGTTAGCTTTGATGATGGATATACATGCAGGACCATCATGGTTCTCTTGCTTTAAAACTGTTTGACTGTTCCTTCCTCCAGTATTAAGTTAAAGTATGTTAATTGAGTAACTTTGTTGCATATTTTTAGAAATAAGCAGAAAATGATATTTGTTGCTGTTGTTGTCCTTATTCATGTTAGATTATGTCGAGATACACAGCGATATTGTTAAATCAAGCTTTTAGTTGTGCAGAGTTTGTGGTTTGATTTTGAATGCAAAAAAATATATCTAAAACATTATTAATAAAATGTTATTGGATAAGAAGGAAAGGAAACATATTTCCAGTTGCTGGATGGTTGCCCTGTCCCACGTACTAATTTTTTTTTAATTTCCTTATTGTTTTGCCAAGCTTCACACTACAAGAACAATTAATCCAGGGTGAAACACAGGTCTACTATAGTTTGGACATGGATTTAGTTAACTCAATGTTGCTTCTGATCTAGTAACATTTTGCATGTTCTTCTATAATTCCTGTTCTTCTGTTCTGTTATTGGTCTTTGTGATTGTAAAAAAAATGATGGCTTCTATCATGGAAAAGTGAACATATTTTTCTGATTCTTGGTGCATAGTTTTATGCATTTCTTCTTTGTCTCCAAATGGGCATGTTGGCTTGAAGCATAACTGCTATATAGCTAAGAAAATACACATATTAGACAAGAGTGGATTTGTCAAATAAATCATCCCAACAAATAATGTATCTGGGTTTTTGTTTGTTAGATTTGAGGTTTAACATCCCCGTCAACACGGTATAGGTCATTTTGGAGACGTTGCTTCCAATTTTGTGGGACTTTTACCCGACATTGAGATGAAATGACATCTCAATCCCTGTCGCCCAATGATTCCCATAGGGTTTATAAGCATGGACGGTCGGACTCGCACCGCTTTGCCTGGGCAGGCTTAGATCCTCTAGGCGGTTTACCAGTGCTCGTAAGCGGTCGGTTTCAGCTCTGCGTGGAAGCATCATGTAGCCCATCTATTTGTTCAAGCCCCAATGGGCGGGGGCCGTGGTATCTGGGTTTAAAACAGTATTTTGTTGGATGTAAACACCATTTTTGCACAATATAAGATGGTTCATGATCTGACGGTACGTGTATGTATATTTTTGACATTTATATATATGAATGCCTTCCTGCAGGACACATAATAATGATCAGTGAAAGACAAGTTAGAGTGAACAAGACGGTACTATTTTGTGTATTGTTAGAGCCCTATATTAAGTAGTATAGTGTTACTGGTGGCATATAATGGATTTTGAGGGTTTTGTGTAAAAATGTGTATTTTCCTACCTGGAAAATATCTAAAAATATCTACTAACTTTAAAAAAAAAACATATTTCTATTTTCCATGTTTTTTTTATCAAAATTTAACATTTTCTGCCTTTAAAAAGTCAAATTGCTGTGCAGGCACGAAGCTGAAGGATTTTTGAGAGCTACTTGATATAGTCAGTGTACATCTGGCTATATAAATTAGCTTGAAATCATACAATTTATTTTTATAATGTAATTTCTACTTGACCGGAAAATACTAGATTTTGGGTGTTTTTTTATGTAAACATGTGCATTTTCATACCCCGAAAAATGTGACTTTTTAAACATATAAAAATTTTATTTTTTTTCCTGTAGTTATCTTATACACATATATAACTTTTGACATCAAAACATTTTCAAGAATCCACACCAGTAACTTTTTAAAAATTTATTCCCATTTTCTGCGTTTTTTGTCAATATTTCCAAGTTTTTACCCCAAAAAGACAGCTTTCTGTGCACATATCAAGCTGAAACTTCTTTTATCGCTACTTGACAACAGTTAGCTTACTTTTGGCTATTTAAATAAATTTGATATAATTTAATGAAATTTTTATAATTAAATTCCTGTTTTTGGCGATTTTTATTTAAATTTCGAACATTTTCCCCCAAAAAATCAATTTCGCCAGGGAATATTTTTGGGGATTTTTTTCCTGTAAATCAGGATACCTCACTGATTCTGAAAATAGTGAAAACCCTTCTGAAGGAATTTGTTTGAGGTTCAATGCTATTTTGACTGGCCTACAATGAGCTTAATACAGGCAAGAAGGTCAGTTGTCAGTTTTTAACGAAAGAATGTACACTGTGGTCAATTACCGGTAAGATAATTGCAAACAT